>PVHY01010784.1:0-50438 GCA_004024945.1 Uropsilus gracilis
CACCCACCCATCCATCCATCCATCCATCCATCCATCCATCCATCCATCCATCCATCCATCCATCCATCCATCCATCCATCCATCCTGCCCCCCAAAAGGTTCCTGCTTTGCTTGTTTTTTTTTTTTCTAAACTGGATCTTTATAGTAAGATGAAATCTAAAACATGCTTATGTCCAGAAAGGATTACAGTTATTAAATGATAAATAATGTACATAGTAATAAATAATAATAATGTACATATGCTATCTTACAGCATGAGGCATTTTTGTGAATTCTTATGTGAGTGTAGTTCTGGGTTTTTAAATTTTAAATCACTCTTTGTAACTGCAGCTGTTACTCTGTCGGTGAGTGGGAGTTAAGAGTAAAGAGAAGGGGATAACTTTTATATATCTTTCTATGCCCACAAAAAATTAAAAACTTACAAAATACTATTAAGTCACAGTTGTCTGGATTCACCTAAATTAACTTATGCTAGTATATTTTAACAGTTGATAAAATTTTTCAAATTTCTTCAGTTATGAAGTTTTCCTTGTTTTATTCAACTGTGCAAGGTTCATCTCATAGTGTAAGTTATCCAAAGTGAAAAACATTTACAACAGTGCATTGAAAGTTATCTAAAGAAGTTATTTTAAAATGTTATACTCATACTCATTTACATAAGTAGTCTGAGAAGAAAATTTAATTTTGGAGACATATCGGAGCTTAAGATTTTTAAGGCAACAGCTCTGTATGGTAAATCTTATCTTTTCTGTGTCAAAACAAGTGAATTTCAATATGATAATATAACAGGATCATGGTAGTGGCCCTTGCATCCTAAAAAAAATAAAACAAACCTCTCATTTTCCCAGGATGAAAAGTATAAACACTGGAATCATAAAAATAGGCTTCAATTTTTCTATTTTTATCAAGTGAATATAATTAAGCTTCTGAGTCCTAAAAAGGTAACCAAAGTCTGATTTTCAATTACCCTTAGGTAATTTTAGACCTGTCTTGCTTAAACATCTGATGTATACCAGTTTGCTCAATCAATGATGACTGTGTTCAAATTTAACTACTACAGAGCTTTAAAATGACAGAAATTAAAAACCCCTTCAGAATATCAACTAGTTTTAAAACAAAACAAAATACTGGTATATAGGAAGTATGGGTTTGTGAAAAGTCTTTTGTCACTAACAACCAAGCCTTTATCTGGAAAGATAAGAATAAAAGGTCCAGTGTTAGAAATGTGAGCTATCTAAGGAAAACAATATGGTAACATAATTAATATCTAATGGATTGTTTATTATTTTTAAATAAATGAATTAGTAAGTAAAACTGTTTGCCCCTTTCCCTGGAAAGGCACTGAAACCTTGAATGTATGTAGATAGTGGAAACAAAAGCTGTATTTAAATCACATCTTAAAATCCCTTTTTTTCCGTTTGTAGTCAGGAAAAAACAGAGGGGGAAAAGTTGCTATTTATCCCAAGGGGAATGAGAATAGCAATAAAGAGAAAGAAAGTATAACATAAAAAGCAATATACCCACTGAAACCAGACAATGAAGAACATAATCCATTATACAAATGAGTAGAAATACCACTTACCTGCTTTTGACACAGGTATTTGTGGGGGTGTGAGATGCAGAAGGGGGATAACAGATGCACGAACAGATCAGAGTGAAGGGCTTCAAGCAAAAAAAAAAAACTCACAGTATCAGACAGCTATGCTTCAAATATACCTTCCTCCCTAAGGACTACGATCATTTCCTCAGACTGAGACTATCAAACTTCAAGAAAACTCACTTGACTAGCTGGAACCCAGGCGCTGTCTTCATGCTACTGAGAGAGAAATTCCAGAATTCACATTGTGCCTACTAAGTGACTATAGTGTTCTTCAGGGAGGCTGTGTGAGCCACCCCCTTGCTCAGGATGGCACATTACCCTGATATGAACTGGGCTGCCTGTCAGGGGAAAAGTTCTCTTTGGATCAGAGCAGAAAGTGGGCAGACAGAAACCCCACCAAAGTCACAGGCGAGATTTACTTAATCACTCAGGCAAATGCACACTTTTAATAAAAGCTACACAGTTATTACTGGATGAATCTCTTGAGCTTCTTTCCAATTTGAGAGACTTTTTTTTAAAAAACCCATCACTTCAGGATTATAACACCTAAAAGCAAATGGGGAGGGAGGGGGTCACAGAAAAGACAAAGGAAGACATATTCTTCATCGTGGCTGCAATTTGAAACTACTCACTCCAAACAGCATCTTTCCCCCTTCTGGTAAACCCAAACTAGTATACATTAAAATGAGCAGGCGGTGCAGATGCATCAATCTCTGCTCTTCTGGATCAAAGAATCAACCCCAAATTCACAGAAGGCTCACCAGTGCCCCAAACAGGCATTTGGGGTAGAAGCATTGGAAAACACCCAAGCTGCAAACCAAAAGGAAAGAGACATTGTCACCTAGGAGAATGTTCTCTGCTAAGCTCTCCGACTTGCACTTTTGTTCCGGTGTGAGATACATCCACGGGTGCCAGGCACGGTGACATACAATGGGCATTAAAACCACACAGTCAGTCTTAGCAAATTAGGTAAATTAGAGATCATTTGATGGTATTCTATTGTTGCTATTGTAATCACAGTAATTTTCCCTGGTAATGGTGCTTCGTGATGAAGTGCAGTGCTCACCGGATAATTGTGAAAGATACCAAAAGATTCAGGGATGCGGCATCTGGTTTTAAAAGCTCTTCAGATTCAAATTGGCATTTTACTTTATCTTGAAAATTTATTAGAGATTCAGATCATGCCGGTTTAAATGGAAAGGTGAAGGCAGGGTAATTTCAATCTATGAATTATTCAGTCTCCGCCTGGTGAAATTGCCATCCATGAACTGATGCTCTGACAGTCCTTTCACAGAGCCTCCATTACGCTTGTCATTTTTATTTCTTTATCTACGATCTCTTTCTCAGTTACCAAGCTTGTCCCTTAGGGCTCGGCTTCACACACCAAAGTATTTTGAATTGGCAATAACCTAAATGTGCTTCTGTCTCGAATCGCTGTCTCCACAGGCTGTGTTTTTTCTCCCCCAAAATCATTAAAAACCACATCCATGATTTTATCTGCTAAAACTCTTCCAGCAGATGAATTCAAGCACACACACGCATGCACGCACACACACACGCGCGCGCACACACACACACAGAGGAGGGTATCACTGCGAAGAAGTTATGTCCCACTAACATCACAAGAGCAGAGAAAGTGATGCTTTCTGCTTCCTTCTTTGTTGTCAGTGTGACCCATCCTAGTTGCAAGCATCACACAGGAACCAGCCAGTCCCCAAGCCGGCTTGCCTGGCACCCTGATGCTGATTTCCAACCAGAGCAGATGAAGACAGCACGGAGGGCAGACTAATCCAGACAACTGTGCACTCAGCAAGCGCACTTATTTAGGAAAATAAGCAGCAGCCATCGGATGACCACAATAAGATTGTCACTGTCCCAGGCTTCACCTGCACCTAGCCTGGAGTTGCGGAAATTCTCCACTTGATGGCTGGTTGTGTCCCTGCTAGTCGACAGTTGTCCCCACGTCCAGAGAGGGCTGGGATGGATCTAGGTCAGTAAGACTGGTCTCTCCTTTACCCGTGTTCTAACTGAGGGGGGCTGCACCAGCCGCTGCGACCAGCCCTCCTTTGGAGCTGCAGCCACACAGCATCAGTTCGCAGGAGTTGCTTGCTCAGGCCCCGGCCAGGCACCGGCTCCTCTGTCCTAGCCTTTCCTTCGCAGGTACCACCGCGAGGCCCGCACAGCCCGCGCGCACTAGTCCCACCAGTGGTGGGGAACTAGCCGGGCTCCACCCGAGGCAGCTTGGCTACCAGGCTCCGAGCAGTGCCTGCTCTGCAGAAAATTCACGTTGTCAAGGTAGAAGCCATCGTGTACATTCAGACTGCTGCTCTGCTCCTGGCTAGGCAGAGGTCAGTGCTCCTCGGGTAAGCAATGCTCTGCTCCTGGCTAGGCAGAGGTCAGTGCTCCTCGGGTCAGCAGCAGGAGGAGAACCCACAAAACTTGGTCGCGGGGTGCCTAGTTGGATGCCTAGGCTTTGCTGCGCTACGACCAGCAAATTGCAGCAGCCGGAGCTCTGGCAATTGTGAGACTGCAGAAAGCAGCAGCTATGACACAGCAGTCAGCTGACTAGCAGGGTGTTATCATTCAATGTCCTCTACACAATCAGACCAGTTGCTAAGGTGGCACCAGACAGATGACCTTGAACGTAAAGCCTGCTTAAGGAGGGCAGGCAACCTTGCTCCCTGCTCACCTGGCAGCGATCGCCCACACCTGGCAGCGACATCTTACATGGCTTTGCTCTCAGGCAGAGTTTTTAACTCAGAGTCTGCAGGACTTAACTGTTTCTGTCCTGCCTGCTCACAAGGCAGGAACTTCTCAGCGCCACCATGCCAACGCAAAAGCAGGTGAAAACCAGGGCAGCCCCTGTGGTTCTGGTTCATTTCAGCAGCAGAAGAGTAACGGGGCAGGGGGAGAATTCCTGCCCACATTGGGGTTTTAAAAGGGCGCTTCTCTTTAATTTTTTTTAAACAGGTAAAAATGGTCCTCTGATACTTGTACGCTGTAATAAGCCAGTAAATTGTACCTAACGGAATGGCAAGAGTGATCGGAAAAACTCAAAGGTAATTAATCCAGCCGTCTCCAGAGCTCCGAGTCCAGCAGCTAGGAAGCTGTGTGCATGCTCTCTGTCAAAGCAGGTCGCACATCCCCAGGAATCTGACAACGAAGCAAAAAAGCCTTATGTGGTATTACCCCAGTGGCTGGAGGAATGCTAAAATAAGAAAGCAGTCATTACCAGGCATTTGTTTAATGACTGTAATCATACGGAATTAATTTAACTCGCTGCGATGTTTAACAGAAAGTCAATTATAAATTTGTGCTAAAAGAATAACAATACTGGTATTTGCATAGCACCTTCTCTGAAGAGACAGCCTTAGAAGATAATCTCATATCCTTGACATTTACAGAGCACTTAGAATGTACTAAATGCTCAATGGAACAATCCATGACCTGCCTCTCCGAGGAGGTTCGTGTCCTGAGTCAGAATAGCACAGTGTATTGTATGAACAGCACAGACAGGCACTAGTCATTTTGTAAGAATTCGGTGATTTCTCTTTTCCCTTTACGTCTTAGAGATGTTATTCTTCTCTTTGTCTCCTATTTGACTCTCAGAACATGAATGAAGAAGATTCTAGGTAGCAAAGAGAGGTCAAAATTTGAGGAAAGAGTATGGTGATTATTAAATCATTTGTAGACAGTGGACTGATCTCCTTTGAGGCAGCGGGTGCTAGAGTGAGTAGTAGGCCCAGGTGAGGGGAGCTACAAATTCTCCCCTCTTATGCCCTGTAGAGAACTCAATTATTGGAAATCTACCTCGCAACTTTTTTTCAAGACCTGCAGGAAGATGTAGTGCGTATATACAATGGAATACTACTCAGTGAGCAAAAAAGATAAACTCAGACCATTTCTGGCAACGTGGATGGTACTGGATGGGATTATGCTAAGCAAGATAAGTGAAGGAAAAAAGACAAATAGCAGATGGCTTTACTTCTATGTGAAATATGGAGAATCCAAAAGATCAGGAAAAAGACAAGTAGACCATAGATCTGAGACATCCAGCAGGAGAGGGGGAGAAAGGAGTTAAAACAAGGAAAGCACAAGGAACTGTGGAAATGGTTCAAGGGTGCTTTGGCAATGAGAGAACTATGGGGACTACACCTGAGGGGAGAAGTCAAATCATATACAAAAAGAACAGTGACATTAGAATAAACAAATTTACTAAAAAAATAAATAAATAAACCTTCCAAGAAACGTGCCCCAAGTGGTATAAGTGACCACTACATTTTTAGTGTTTTTCTGCAGAGACACTTAGATCTTTAAAGAAAATAGGGCTTCCAGAAAATACAGGACTTATCGGGGGAATTTTAAGTAGCAATTCTCCAAGAGGGAAGTCATTTCTGTAGGGAAGAAGGCCTTGAAGGGGGCTCACTGCTCCTGCTTCATTACATAGTAGGTCTGTGTCCAGGTTGCTATGCCCAGTGGTGTATCTGAAGCTTAGCCTGGAGCTTCCTAAAGTCAGCGGGTACCAGGGTGCTATTGTGGGTCCTCGCAGTAGCCGAAACTCTGATAGCGATTCTTACACTCCTCAAAACACCCTATCTTTACTTGCGATTCTTATACTCCTCAAAACACCCTATCTTTACTCATGATTTCCCTCTGGTCTTTGCCCACTCAGGATTATAGTGGCCCAAGCACTGGTTTTTTAAACATCCCTCCACCAGGTAATTAATTCTACCACGGACCCACAGTTGAGAACTACTGTTAAATGATGCATTCCTATTTGCACATGTGAATTTGTAATCAATTCAAATACACTGAGTATATTTTCATTGAATTTAAGAATGAAGAAATGAGTCCTGAAATTTATCTTCACTGTGTAAATAAAAAGGAAATCATTTTCATGAAATGATTTTTTACTAAGCTAATGATTTACAATACCATTTATGTTTAGTAGTATAGGGTCATGTCTCCTTAAATGTAGGTTATGATGCCCACCACCCAGACACTAATAACCCCCTCTATCGCCGTTAGACCCCCACCCTTTCTTGCTTCCCTCTGGTTCTCTCTGGTAGACTCAGTTCTGCACTCAGATTTCAAAGGTTTGCATTTGTCTGTTCCTTTGCTTTGCTTCTTTATAGTCCATGTATAAATAAAATCATTCAGCATTTGTCTTTTACCTTCTGATTATCTCATTTAGTATAATCCCCTGCAGTTCCATCTCTGTTATCATAAAGGCAACAGTTTATCTTTTTAACCACTGAGTAGTATTCCATTGTCCACATGAATTAGAATTTTCTACTCCAGCTATCTGTCCTTATGCTCTTGTTTCCATCACCTGGCTTTTGTCAATAGTGCTGCAGTGAACATCAGGGTGCATATATCTCATTAAATTAGAGTTCCTTAAATTCCTCAGGTAGATTGTAGAAGTGGAATTGCTGGGATATATGGATCTCTTTTTAATATTTTGCAAAGCCTCCAAATTATTTCCAATTGCAGTTGATTTGCATTCCTATCAACAGTGTATGAGGGTTACTTCACCCTCTACAACACTGTGTCTAGTCTTTTTGATATGGGCCATTTTCACAGATGTGAGGTGGTCTCTCTTTATGGTTCTGGTTTCCATTTTCCTGGTGGTGAGAAGATGATGAGCATTTTCCTCATGTGCCTGTTGGCCATCTGTATGTCTTCTTTGGCGATGTGTCTAGTTCTTCTGGCCATACTTTGATTGGGTTGTTTTCTTGTTGCTGAGTTGTGTGAGTTCTTTGTGGATCTTGGATAGGATCCCAAAAAGGAAATAGTTTTTTAATAAAGAAAATCTATAGGGCCAGGTATGGTGGCTTTGCCTGTAAGCTTCAGCCTATGAAGTGGCCGGGGCTAGGGATCATGGTTCAAACCCTGCCTGGGGCCCATAGTGAGACCTACTTCCAAAAAAAATAGCTGGGAGTGGTGGTGTGTGCTTGTAATCCCAGCTACCTGGGAAGCTGAGGCTGGGGACTGCTTGAGTCCGTGGTACCCTGGGCAACGAGAGCCTGCAGTTACAAGGGCAAAAATAATGAGACTTAGTCTCAAAAAAAAGAAAATCTATATTGCTGCAATACACCCACATGTCCTCTATAATTGGGAATGTTCTGGGCACATATCACATATGGCGGACCCCCTCTTGCATATCCTGCTCCTTCCCCTGTACAGCACTGGCTGTCTTAGAGTGTGACTTTCGGTTCACAAGTGTCCTCCCCAGTCCAGAAAGAACTCACACAATTGAACATGAAAACAACAGGGGAAGGGCATGCCTTTATTTTAGTCTTGCTAGGTCCATGCCTTTATTTTTCCTGACAAGAAGCAAATCTTCAGTATCTGTCAACGAATGAAGGACCACTAAGGGATGTTTTCCTTTTCAAGAAGAAATCTCATAGATAGCTCAATTTCTAACATGAGAATATTAAGGTTTTCTTACCTTGTAGACTATTTTGAAATAACATGTTTGTCAAGGACTGGAAGAATGCTAATTTTCAGCTATCAATATTGACTTAAAGCCTATGAAGCAGAGGATTTTTTGAAAGGGGTGTGTGTTTGTGGAAAAATGAAAGACATAATTTAAGAAATTCAATCAAACGTTTTGGTATTTAGTGAGTAATAATTTTCTTTAATTATAGATACTCAGTAAAATAGAGTATATATTTTGTTTCCCTTTGCATTTTAGAGCAAATCCAATATCCAATAAGGATGGCGACTCTCCATGTCTTTGCTAGAAATCTGCCCTCGCGAGCACAGATGGGATTAAAAAATTTATCTTCTGAAGCCTTATTAAAATCCTCATTTTGGAATGTGAACATCTTTTCTTTCCCCTCAGCCCCCACATACTCAGTGGCAGTATTGTTACGTTTACGGTCACCTCTCAATAATGTTTTTACAATGCATATGCAATAAAATAAATAAGGTTGCAGAGAAAACAAATTCTAATAAATAACTTAGCTCAAGAAAATTTGCCTTAAAAAATCAAAATACTTCCAAGGTGAAAATTACAAAGAGACAATCAAAGTCATTCTCCCAACTATTACCAGTAAGAAGGCAAGTTCAAGAGAATCTAGACAAGATAAAGGAGTGTATTCCCAAGATAAAGGGGAATAGACAACTTGATTTGCTGAATTTCATTAAACTTAATTGGATTATTTTCAAAAGCAACCTTTAGTGACTAGCAGATTTCCCATTTTTACCTTAAAAATAACATGCTTTCCAAACTGTTAAATAACACTAGTTAAACAATTCCTAAGAACTTAATAGAAATTCTTTTTTAAAAAAAACAACTGATTCTTTCAACTTTTTGTTTTACAGATGAGGGAAGAAACTAAAGTTCAAATAGATGGAGTCTTTCTTCTAAACCTATATCAGACCTTGGTCTACTACATATTTAGTCAATGATATGTAGAAATTGTAATTGCTGGGCATCAAATTTTTGAGAGCTTGAAATCAATTAACCATAGGAGGAATGTTTACACCATGAAAATGGGCAAGCACTAAAAACCAGGAATTTTTCTTTTGAGTGCCAGTTTACACATTGTAGTATAATTAATGGTATTAATTTGTAGTATATTTTTCTTTATTTCAACCCCAGAAACCAAGAATTTAAAACACAGGGCCAGGCACGGTGGCACATGCCCTGAATCACAGCCTGTGAAGCAAGGCCAGAACTAGAAATTGCTTGAGTCCACAGGTTCATGACCCGCCCGGGGCAACGTAGCGAGACCTAGACCCCAAAAAATAGCTGGCGCGCACCGGTAATCCCAGCTACCTGGGAAGCTGAGACTGGGGATCGCTTGAGTCCGTGGTACCCCGGCAACATGAGCCTGCGGTTCCCCGGGAAAAATAGCGAGACCTAGTCAGGCAGCCTATTTTGTATCCCACAAGGCTGACTGTGTGACTTTAGGCATGTTCATTCACCTCCATCTGAGATTCAACTCCCTCTCTCTTTATAAAGCAGGGTTGGTAACACCGTGTGCCTCACAGGCTGTCATGTATATTCATGAATTGGGGTATATATATATATATATATATATATATATATATATATATATATATATATATATATATATATATATATATATATATATATATATATATATATATATATATATATGTATATATATGTGTATATATATATATATATATATATGACTTAGCATGAATTCTCACACATGCTAAGCTATCAGTGGCAGTTCTCCATGATTATTTTCTTCCTCTTCCTCTTCTCACACATGCTAAGCTATCAGTGGCAGTTTTTATCATGGTAGATTGTCATTATTTGCATGGAACTTAGTAAAGTTATGCTGAAGAGATTACAGGCAAAAAATAACCCCCACAAAACCATAAACCACCACCACGGGAGAAAAAACTATTCCCTTGGGTTCTTGACTTCTGTGTATAACAGAGGTCTGAAGTGCCATTCTTACTTCTGCATAAATCCTATCAGTAAGAGACCATTGCAATTCAGCAGAGAGATGATTGATGGGCATGATTTCAGCGTGAATTCACATATGTTGCAGAAGCCTAGTTAAAACTGTACACTGTAATAAGGATCACTACACAAAAACTACCAGGTAAAACCATACATTGTATGGAGGGCGCAACCAAACCTACAAACTCTTGCTCCAGCAGTCATAATCTTGTTCACAAATGCATTTTCACTTGTGGAGACCAGACCAGTGGCCACCTGCAGTCACTGCAGGTCTCAGGGCTAAGAATTCAATGAAACTGAGCTGTGGAGAAAGTGGCCTTGCCAGGAAGCCCCAGAAGACTAAGTTCACAGAGGCCAAGGAGACATCAGCCTCCCAGTCCCTGAAGACAAAGATGTTTTAACCTAAAAACAAGCCTGTGTAATAACAGCACTGCCTGCCGGGCACGGTGGTGCATGCCTATAAGCGGCAACCTAGGAAACCAAGGTGGGGACCAGGTATCACGGTTTTAGACCCGCCCAGGCCACACAGCAAGACTGAGTTCCAAAAAATTTGCTGGGCGTGGTGGCGCACGCCTGTAATCCCAGCTACTTGGGAAGCTGAGGCTGGGGATTGCTTGAGTCTGTGGTACCCTGGGCAGCATGAGCCTGTGGTTCCACAGTGAGACCTAGTCTCAAAAAAAAACAAAAACAAAAACAAAAACAAAAAACAAAAAAACAGCACTGCCAAAACAAAAACACCACTGCCAAAGGGAAAAGAATAGACTTGCCATTTTATTGAGTTTGCCAGGTGTACATGATAATTTTCCAAACCATAAATACAATAATAGATATGTGCACAGGGGTTTTTTTTCTATGGCCAGAGTTCCAAGTGCTTTCACTCTAACTCATTTACTCTCTATAGTAACCATGGAAAGAAGACAGTATTATTCCCAGAACTCCATTAAGTGGAAATGATTATGACCTTTTCATAAATGGGAAAAACCAAAGCCTGAAGAAGTGAATGGTATTCAAATTCATATTGTGGTCTTCAAATAATATTCAAATATAATCTTCCTGCAAGAGTGCTCAGTTTTAGGAGTCTCTGGGTGAGTTAGAAGAACCTAGAGAAAGAAGGGGAATAAAGCAACTAGACTTGGAATCACTTGTAGGGAGGGCTAAAGTCAAATAAGAATTGGTGGGAAAGGGAGACCCTCTCCCATAAAAATTATTAGAAAAATGGATTTCCATTAAAGGCTTCCTTTAATGCTACTTGAAATCACTGGTGTATAAGTTGGTTTTCTGGGGTGGAGAAGCCCTGGCTTGTAGCAATTTTCAAGTTCTATGGTCTAAATACCCCCAGCATGGCTGATTTTAAGACTGCAATGGTTCGACAGTCATTGAATTTGGAACACAAAATTCCTGAATATTTAACTAGTTCACACCAACTTGTAGGAGCTGGTTTCAGCACACCACACATTGGCTTCAAGTGGTGGCTTACTTGGCCTCTCCTGGAGTCTGATCATTTTATGATGTCCATTCAGGATGACTTCATATCTGACACACAGCTCTGCTGCTTCCAGACCTCAGGTCACCTGCTGATTTCTCTTTGCTTCCCTTCGCAAACTGTGTGTTTTAAAGTCTTGCATTTAATAAAAGAGATTCTTACTTTTGTTGCTTCTGGTTTCCCCAATGCAGGTAAGACCTTTTTTGCCCCCTTATCTATCTATTAAACCTAACAAACGTGAATTAAGCAGAAGTGACCATGGACTAAATGTAAAAGGGTCCTCACTTGATAGACTGGTCAGCCTTTGCAAGATGTAAGGAACCAGCAGGTGTATTTACATGTGCACCTGCTCACATACACGTGTGCATTCAACAGTATTTCTTGTGAGCCCTGAAGAGTCAGCATCATGGATGCATATTCACCATGTGGGGTTTGCACCTGGTCCCTAAGCGCTTCCCCATACTTGCACCATGTGCAATATTTTGAGGTCCCAGCAGCTTTGCAAGTCACTCTGTAAGTACATGATTACCACAGGTCACGATACGGATTCAGACCTAGCAAATTAAATGGCAATTACCCTTTGAGAAACCATGTAGCTCTAAGGATAATCACCATGTTCTGTGTAATTTTTTTTTTTTTTTAGATCTTTGGGGGCACTAATTTGTAAAGCACATATAACCAAATGAATAATTATATAGCAAGGGGCTGAAAGGTAATTACAAAATAATTGCATGCTACTTGATCCCTCCATGAAAACATGTTAAATAGAATATTCCCCTAAACTATGGAACACTATAAGGTTATTCTTTCTTGCTAGTTCTGCTTCATGTTAAGTGATCACTCTTCTGAAGAGTGTTATTTGGTAAATATACTAAAACTTAGGCTCCAAGTATAAGTCAAAAACTAGTATGAAGCTTGTTTTTTCCCTATATTACATACAGTAAAGTTTACTAGCTTTTAAAAGTTGATCATTACATGCAGGCTATTTTGGGGAAATATCAAATGTTCTAAGTTTCTTGTTTGCTTATTAATGTAGGTTTCTTTCTAACTTGAGGATGCACTTGCAAAATGACTTCCAATTATCATAACTTGTTACTCCATTTCAATCTAATAAGACTGGCTGTATTTCTTTCCTATGCTCCTCCCTCCCCACCCCCACCGCTCCACTCCCTTACTTTCTTCCATCTTCCATTCCTTCATTTCAGGAATGGACACTAATAGAAATGGCAGATAATAAAAGCAAATAAGTGCAGGTATGTGGCATGGGGAGAGATGCTTAGAGCTAGAAGATAGATGGTGCTGGGCAAATCACTTGCCTTCTCTCAGGAGGATTTTAATTTTAAGCTGGGAATGAAAACGTTTTGTTGAGTAGTGCATACAAATACATAATACATGTAAGTGTATTTTAGAAAGGTGGAAATGCTTTTATAGTGAAAATATAAGCATTGATTTATAAAGTATGCTTTAAAGTCTTGATTAATTCTACTATTCCAAAATGACCTTATTGTATTCAACGGCTCAAAGGTGTACACATTGTATACACCTTCCACTCCCTGTGGCTCCTGGGCCCTGAATCCCATACCATTATCTTGTCACTGGCAACCTCTTGCTTTAATCATAGACCTTGAAAATGGACAAGAAGAAAAGCTCCCCCAAAAGGCACATAAGGATCTGGCAAAAAGAAAAAAAACAATCTTTGTATCTTAAAGGAGATTTAGTTATTTTGTTTCTACCTTTCAGGAATTTTAGGATTTCAGCTTTGAAGAATATTGCTTGCTATAATGTGCTGGGTACAAGAGTTCAAATTGGTCTAAAAGTTAAAATTGGCAAGAATTAGAACTTTCCAGTACCACTTAGTTCTTAATATACTCTAGATATAATTATATTATACTTGCAATGGAAACATGGTTTTCCATGCCTTTGTGAAATTACTTACTTTCCAATGTGACTCAGGTCCTTTCCACACTTCCAGGATGTGGTGCTAGGGAGTGACAATTCATGAGTAAATACAGACAACAGATTTCCTTTTCTCGAATTCCTCATGTCACTACTGCTTATTCCACTGACAATTCAAAATGGAACAGCCATTTAATCACTCAACAGAACACTGTTTCCACGATAAGTTAAATAATGTTACAGCCACCAAAATTATGTCCTAAGTATAAAGGAGAAGTAGCCAGCCTTGTTATGGTAAAAATAACATAAGGAAAAAATCAAAAGAGAGTCAATAAAATTATGCAGAGTTTAGGTTCAGAGTCTCATAGGAAAGGCAAAGTCATATTGATTTAGTAGGAGAATACATCTGTCAAAATGAGACTTCTGAACAGATTTGGAGATACTCTCTGGATCCACATCCTATAAATGAACAGCCCTTAACATACAAGCATCCAGCATCCAGCTTGTCAACGGCTGTGATTTATCTAGATGGCTGCCTTGAAGGAGGGGCTTGCTTTTCACTCTTGCTGGGGGTTTCCAACACAACTGGAGACTGAGGAAGATGTGAATCAGTAGTAAGCAAAAACAGACAGCATATTCTGAGTATTCTTTAAAAGAAGTATGTTTAACAAGGACTCATTAAAAGTAGTGGTTTTAGGTTGGCCATGGTGGCACACACCTCTAATCCAAGCTCTGGGAAGCAAGAGGCCAGGGATTGCTTGAGTTCACGGGTTCAAGACTACCCAAGGCAACATAGCAAGACCTGGTTCTAGAAAAAGTAGCTGGGCGTGGTGGTGTCACCTGTAATCCCAGCTAGCTGGGAAGCTGAGGCTGGGATCACTTGAGTCCACGGCATGGGGATTACCCTGGGCAACATAACAAGACTTAGTCTCAAACAAACAAACAAACAAACAAAGAATCAGTGGTTTTAAAAATACAAGTTTCTAACAAATAAGGTTTGGGGTGATGAATTTAAGAGTGAAATGTTTCATGTTTATTGGCTGAGGCAAAAAGAATCTGAGGAAAGTGAGAGTTTTGAGTTGTAAGAGTCAGTTGGCAAGAGACCCAGAGGAGATATGGATGGGGTACAAATTATGGCGAAATTGGTCATGAACCTCCTCAGCCAGTCAAAGGAGATATGGGTGAGGAAGACACTGTCTGAAGGTTCTGGAATTAAGAACAGTGCTGCAAATGTGTTATGGTCTGAAAAGACAGAGACTGCTACTTAGACATAGATATTGTGACACTATCAATACAGGTCAAAACTAAGTTAAAAATTTAAAATTAAAATCGTGTTTACCTGGGGAATAGTATAAAGCAGAGATTAACAATAAATTGATTGAAATTCTAGCTTAACAGATTACTAACCATTAGATTTTGATAAAGTTGTGTGTGTGTAAAATAGGGATTATGATAATATGTCTACCTTAATCACTGTAAGAATCAAATGAGCAAATAGTCAACATTTAGGAAATGCTAGTTATTATTGACAGGTATTACTACTCTTAATGTAAATTAAAATAAATATTGTTATACGGTGGTATGAAGAAATATTCTCCCCGTTCTTTCTGTACCATTGGTTTTTTGTTTTGTTTTGTTTTTAGATTCGGGGTATACTTTAAGTCTATCGAATTCTACACATTTTCCCAATTTTATGATTCCATTCCGTCAAGATCTTTCTGAGCTCTGACTCCATCATTCAGCATATTTATCATCCTTCCCAGTCTGTGAACAATTTGAATCTCATGAGCATCTTGTGACAGTCATACCAGTAGCCTTTGTTACCTTCATTCTTACCAACAATTCAAGGACTAGGTTCAACTGTAGCAATGGGGTCACTGAAAGTACTCTCTCTCCCACCTGTGGTGAAGGATAGTTGTGTGATACAGTTCTGGTCAATGAAGTAGAAGCAGCCGGTGGGCACCCTGCAACAAAGAAAATGTACCAAAGCCAGACCTGTTGGAAAGTAAAGCCAAGTTCTAAGATTTATGAGAAGAAAGGAAGCCTGAGGCATGATGTCACACCAGTAAATGAGAATCTTCAGGGTGCTTGTCTTGTGACACAAATACCCTTCTTTGGTTAAGCCTCTGTCATGGATTCTGTCACATGTTGCAAATGCAACCTGCTATGGATGCTTTCTATATCCTCTTCTGAATGACTGGGGGTTGGCAGGAAGAGGAAGAACCCTAAAGAGAGCAGAGCTAAAGACAGATCACTATGGTAGAGCATGACAAACCATCTTGACAGGTGTTTTCAAAGCTGTATTGAGATATAATCTCAACACATTGTGTAAGTTTTATATATTTTGTAAGTTTTGGGTATACAGAGTGATGACTTCATAGCCACATATGGTTTGTATTTTCATTAATGTATCATTTTGTAAAAGAAAAAAAATCACATTAACAAGTAGCGGTTCCCTGCATTAGTCTTTTCTCCATGACAGAGTCATATAGATTGCATTTTACTTCCTTTATATTTGTCTCCCCCAATTTTGGCCAGGTGTCAACACGTAGATAGATATAGAACATAAACAGGGGTCTGGCAATGAACTGCTTCTCATGGCTCAGATAATGAAGCTGAGGCTCAAAGGCTCTGGTTCCAACTCAGACTTGCGGTAATTTCTGAGCCCTCATCACTAACCCTCATCTTTGCACAGCCAGTGTTCATTGCCACCCACCACCCTGTCTGAACACTCACAGAAGGCTTGCATTTGACCCCATCCACGTCTCCCTGGAACTCCGCCAAACCACCTTTATCATTAATTAAAAAAAAATTTTTAGCTTTCGTATCGTTCATTTTTGGATGGTTATTGATTCCCTTGGGAGTGGCCCCCTTTCCTCCCTGATCACCACCTTCGGTCTCCCCACTTCCTCTATTGTTGCTGTCTGCTGGTCCATGTTCAGTCCTTTGGATTTCCTTTTCTGGCACAAAGTCCTTTTCCTGGATGAGAATCTGTGTTCCTGGGACACGGCTGACTGTAAGCACCAAACCACCTTCATGCTCTCTCTCTTCAGGCTCTTACTTTAACTGGACCCTAAGTTTTATTACCGATTTTTCAAATGTCCTGGTATTCACGAGGGCTTAAAGAAAGCTTTTGTTTTTCAGGTGAATAGACTTTGGCTCTGAGTACCTGGGTGTCTTATCCACACATAGAGAAATCCAGAGCAGGAAGGAAAGTGTACTTGAAGCTTGTGCAACTTGAGAAGCCACAGGGCCAAAAAGGAAACAGACTGATAAGGGATCTCACATCACCCTTGGATGTGGGGCAGGTCACTGTGCCCTCATCCTTGCTGCCGGGATCACAGCAAAAATGCCTCTTCCCGCTAAGGACTGCCACTCTTCCTGGATGGGAAACAATTTACAGATTTCTCCTACCTCCCTGCAGTAGAACAATAGTGCCACAACATTTCCTTGATATTTAAGAACTCCCTAACTCCCTCCAACTGCTGCAGCTGCTAGCACAGACACAGGGAGAGATTAGATATGGCATTTGCACCTGGCCGGCCATAAACTGCTTCTTGGTTGCACATGAAGGTGAACAGGTTCAATCTCCTTCTCTCCATAGTCTCCGACGTGGAAACATGAAAGAGAGCTATAATTATTTGTAAACAATAAAAACTGCTGTGAAGTGCATTCAATGAATGGATTTATTTGCCTACTCAGAGGAAGCTGACCTTTTCCTGGTTGCAGTCAGCAGTGACTTCTATTACTCTTGTCCTTTACATTTACCTGTTATATTGTAGGGTTGGATTCTATCAGGGTAATCGGAGCAGATTCAAACTTAAGTATTCGTTCTGTCTGAGTTTACAATTCAAAACATCCAGCCTTTTCATAATTCTACCTTGCTACTTGTGGGTCCTTCTGCCTCCAGCAAACTTCTACTCTTACTACTGTTTCCCTGACCTACCTAACCTTCATCCTAGAGGTAGGAGAAGTGTGGTTGCATTAGGGCAATGAGGTGGAGTTGGGTGAATTTCGTGGAGGCCTCTACTTAACTGGGGTTTAGTGGACCTTCACTGACTGGCTGCATGTTTTGAGTTTATAGACTTCTACAGACAACTGTCATCTATTTAGCTACATGTAGTTATTTGAGAGCATTAAAAAAGAAAAAAAGCTCAGTGTCCATATTAGTAGATCATTTGAATGTGCACCACCCCACCCCCAAATCCTAATGCTCTAAACTTTCTTACCAGCATGTTATATAAGCATGATTCATTCTCAGAATAGAATAACTCCTTTGATCATGTGAGTTCAGAGGCACACAAGGAACTTTAGTTGAAACGGAAACTCACCATATGGGTGACACTTTCCACTCCTGCTTCCTAGTAGTTTGCAAACTTTTTAAGTATGGCAGTCCATTTTTCACCTAATAATGGTAGGTTTGTCTTCGTCTCTTTTGATTGAGACTATCAAAAACAACCATGAGAGCAGCATGTTTTCTATTTATTAATCATTACAACACATGAAAAATGGTCATGTCTATATCTCAGTACACTTATTCTGTCTTTTAGAATACTTGGGATAAATATAGATTCTAAGACTCTGTAAAGAAACTTCAAGGCTTCCCAGGGGCTCAAGGCCCAATTTATAAATATAGTCATTCTTTGAAAGAGGGGAATGACACTTATAGTTGGAATTTCAAGGGAGTGCTGTTAAAAGCATCTTGCAAAAACTTCTAGTACAAGATCTTTGATACACCATGTTCCATAGGACAAAAGAAAGTTAGGAAGACAGCATGTGAATTTCCAGCGGTGTCTTTGTGTATTATACTTCTAGTTAGCTGCCCTACAGAGGTGCTGTGTTTTTTAATGTAGCTAGGTAAAATTACTCTCAGATCAAAATTCTGAAGTGTTTTTATAGCATTTACTCTTTAGGCAGTCCAATCCATGTGCACTAACAATAACAAACTATACAACTACATTAAACAAAACTACATAAAATGAAAGTACATGATGAACAATCTGGTTTAATTTTTATATGATATTAACAAATATCAAGCTACCTACTACCTGCAATCTACAAATCATGCTCTTCGTTTAGCCCTATAAAATAATATGCAGGTAACTAGAAATATATTAAGTTTTCCTGGTTTCATTTTCTCTTTTGATGTGGGTCAGGCAAGGTTTCTAAAACATCCTCAATTCACATCTTGACACGTAGAGCAGAATACCAGTGCACATTATAGTCCTATCTTCTCTACAAAGTGTGTGGGGGGAGGAAACATTATATCTCACTATTCAGCAGCCCTCAACTATGCCTCTTTTCTTCTTGGAGTCAGTTCGTCCTGGTGGAATTCTATTTACTATATATGCTAAGGACCTGATGTTGTTTCTGGGTGAGAAGAAATAAAAGGAACAACCCTACATCTAACCCAAGTAATTCCCAGGCTGACCCGCACCTCATGGCAAACATTAGAACAAGCAGAGATAAACCTGGGCAGCTCCAAGGTTAGGCATTCCTGGGAGGAATACCCCAGACTTCTCTGGGTGCCTAGTTACAAAAGCAATACACCCCTGGTGAGGAAAGACACACTCCCCTGCAGAGTTTATACAAGTTAGTGATTCCCACAAGCAGGGGAAGGGGGGGACTTGATAACCTCTTTTAGTCTGGCTGCCCTGAGAGATCTCCCAAAGTCAAAGGGCAGACTATGGACATAAATTTGACTGCTCTGACAATATGCAGTTGACTTGCCAATCTTATGGCCACACACCTATGCAGACCTCCCAGAAGACAGAAATCAGAGGGTCCCCTCGCACCCCTGACTGCTTGAGAGAGTAGAATACCTCCCTTCACCCAGAAGATTTCAATTGCCTCTCCCTAGAGCTCACCGCCAAAGTCCAGTCTTCTTGGATTTGCATCCAGGTGCAAATGCATACGTGTGGTGGGAACCCTTCACTCAAATGCAAATCATCATGCAAGACCAAAATTCTTTTGCTGTGAACTGTCAGGACCAGCCTCTAGAAAAATTTGCATTTTGACTGGTAATGGAGGTAGATTCATGGGTTACAGAAATGAAGGGACAAAAGGATCATTACAAAATCAAATTAACAAACAAATGAGATACAAATATACTCTATTAACTCTACATTTTTTTTTTGAAACAGGAAGAGACTGGAATTTAGAATGCTGAAATGAATCCAACCGAAAAGGAGTAAAAAGAATTTTAATGACTTACAACACAACTTGAGATGCAGACTGGGTCATCAGAATGTCCACTAGTGTAATTCAGCAGAAAGTTGGCATTATTTAATTTCCTTCAGATGATCTGTTAGAGAAAATGTATTTCAATCTAAGAGTTCCATGTTGCTTGCAGTTTAAGACAGCTAAGTTAGAAAGTATTTTAAAGCTCATGTTAGAAAAAGTTTTAAAACTTTAAAAAAATATTTCTAAATGACTTGCTAATGCAATGTAAGATGATTAAAACACACAGATACAAAAAAATCCACACCAGGAATGTTCTCCAAGATCAGTTCTAAAAAGTCCTGTACTTAACCTTTAGGTCACCCTTCTTGATGCAAATAATACTGACACTGAGAAAACAAGCTATCTAGAGTCAGTGATGTGGATAAGCATCAGGGCAATAAAAAATGGGCAAAGTCTCACCTATAATTTGTGAGATGCAGCTGCAAGTACTTGGATTACTGAGATCTACAGTGAGGATTCAAGTTACAAGATGACAAATGTCACATACCCTTGATGCCCGGGCTGAGTCTGGAGACCCTCCACCCTAATTGGACACGAAGATACAAATCTTCCTGAGTTTTAGGGCTGCTCATTGGCCCTCTGCAGGCCTGAGCCACCTCTCCAGGCTAGAAATGTCCCAAGCTGGACCTCTTGAATGAAACACATAAAGCACCAAAGATGAGCCTTAACAACCAGGGGGGAGGAGTGACAGAGTGCAGTTTTTCTTTTCCAGGCTTTCCCTGGTATGGTTAAAATTGCTTATGAACAGATAGAATTGCTGATGTATTCCCATCAGATACTGTTTTGTGTCTTCAAGTAGACCATGATGTTCTCCAGGCAGAACAGTTACCCTGCTCCTGTTTCTCTTGCGAGGCTCTTCTCCCAATCTACTGCCTGACATGTGGCCTTTGAACTTCCTACCACTGGCCATAGTAGGAATCATGGGCTGCATCAGATGAGACTCTACTTGGAATCATTCAAGATGATTACTGGCCCATGATACGCACACATGGATCTCAATTCCTGGCTCCTTCCCACCTTCCCTTGCTGTCTTTCTGAGACAGGAACAGAAATGTGTACGCACAATGGATACTTATTCAAAGTCCTCCTCACTTCTAAGTGTCATTGTAAAACTCTTATCAAAAAAGACTTGAAGGGCTTATCTTTATTAAAGGAAAAACTCCACCCCACCCCTACTTCCTTAACTCTTCTCCATTCTAGTGTCACAAGGAGCCAACAGTTAGAGTGTTACAAACTGTGCTTTGTGAATGCCCGCCTTAGAGAACACAGTACTTTATATTCCCACTTTGTCCTTTTCCCAGGGTTAACTGGGCTCAAAATCCAACTCCACACCAAGGATTGTTGGCAGTACTGTCTGATGTGGTCTGTCCAGGAAGCACCACTCAGGCATGGATTAAGTGTTCAACAAAAGTTCTTTACCTGTCCATGCCCCATACTTAAAGTTAAATGAGGGTTGGGTGAAGTTTATTCCCAATGCTACCTACTCCAGCAAGAAAGCATTTGCAATGCTTAGTCTCTTTATTTTCTGCATGATTTTAACCTTGTCCATGGTTCCTGATATAAAACATTGCTTGCATTCATTGTATAGTTCATTCATTAAAGATTCACCCAGTGCCTCCTACTAGCAGTGTACTATGAACAGGACTATAAGGCTGGGAGTCAGGACAGTATGCTGGTAACAGAGGGCGCTCAGGTATAACTTCCAGCAAACTACTTCCATGCTGTTCCTCAGTTTCCTTATCTATAAAGTGGAGATAAATATAACCACATTTGGCTGTTCTATAAAGAAATGTGGTAGATTCTGGGAAGTACCTAGAGCAGTATCTGATACATATTAAGCATTTGTTAAATGGTAATTACATTTGCATCCAGAAGCTAGTGCGAGGGTTCTTAGCCAGGGATCCCTGGACTCCTAGAGTACAGATGGGTTTAGAGTGTCCCAGAGAAACCATACACACAACTTGTATTTTGTTTAGAGAGCAAGTTCCCATCAGATTCTCAAAGGGGTATGAGGCAAAAAGAATGCGGAGCCCCACTCTAAGGCTAAAAAGATAGAGGACAGAACTTCTACCCTCAAGGAGTTTGCAGTCTAACTGAGAAGACATTTAGTAGCAGTGGAATATGGTAGCAGTTGTGTAGACATGTTCTGGCATGCAATGGAACAAGGGGAGCCCGCAAGAGGGGGTTGGTGCAGAAGCCAGGTTCCCTAGTAGGTGATACTTCAGGTGAGTCCTGAATATGAACAAGAAGTTGTCAGGTGAACAAGGGCACAAGCATCTTCCCAAATCACAGAGAGCCCTATGCTGAGGCAGGAGTGCCTGTGGTCTGTTTACAAGAGAGGACACAGGTGATTGGATCCAGAAACTACACCAGAGGTGAGGAAAGTGGAAGGAGCTGAAAGGTCAGTGCATGAGCACAAAGTGAAGCAATTAGTGCCTTCTCGAAGGCAGTTGTGTCTCAGGTGGGAAACAATGGATAAGCTTTGGTCCCTCCATATGCATCAGGGGCTAATGAGTTTGCCAATTAACTACTGCACATATGCACTGAGATGTTCCTTAGCATATATATAAGGTACATTTTTCTACCATCCATAGCTATCAGTTTTGATTACTGACTGTCACATAAGAATTAGGGAAACATTGTGGGGAAAAGGCAAGTTTGAAATGGAACTTATTTATGTAAAAGCATTTCAATTCCATTTTAATTCGAGTCTGAAATACAGTTGGAATAACCCAAGTATTCATCGTAAATGTGACTTAAAGGGATCTCTGATCATTTCAGTGGGTGGTGACTGGTTTTACATATTCTGTAGCTAAATATAATCGATTCTGTAGCTTCCTAATGATCTGCCCCAAGGAGTTATTATTCCTGATGGCAATTAATCAAAATTAAAACAGACTGCATAGAATGAAGCAAATTCAAACATCCGGCCTCAGTTAGAACACCTGCACATTAAGATTAATCATGGACCCCGCTTGAATGTGACAGGTATATCAATATTATAGAGAAAAGAAAAGGGTAACATTTTCCAGCCGAGTTCCAAGTATTATTTCTAAGGAGCAAAGTCTGTTGAACTAAACCACACAAAACCGTACGTGTCCATTATATTTGAAATTAAAATTATTTTCTTCCAAAAGGCTTAGATATTTGTGGCAATCTGCCTGAAAAAAAACAAAAACAAAAAACATAAAATACAAAAAATGGTAACTGCAAAGTGTAGGAATAGGTGTTTTCTTCATCTTCCAAAGAATACTGATTTTTCACCTACAATGAGACTGAATTTATGAATGGGGAAAGGAGACCAGTGTGGTAACTGCATCACGCTGCTGGAGAAAAGTAAATTAAAAATTTGAACATATTGAAGAGGGTTGAGAAATGGTGTTTCCTGCCTAAGTTACTCCTCCCTGGTAGGGGCACAGTTAAGTGCTAAGAGACATCTTCCGTGCTGGGGATTTCTTTGGGGGAGTTTGAGTGTTATGTGAGTGCCTGACTTGCCCAGCTGTGTAGGACACTGGCAGAATAGCCACTTTATTTTCTTGCCCCATCTAGACATACCGAGACATACTGTACAACTGAGATACGGGGGTGGGCAGGATTAGGGCAGTCAGGGCTCTTAGAGACTAAAGAAAAAAGGCAAAGAAAAAAGTTCAAACTAGCAAGCTGACCACAGAACTGAAGCACACAGCAGAAGAGGGGGCGGAGGAGACAGAACAGGAGGGGTGAACACAGGGCAGTACGGTGATAGTTCATGTGTGATGTGGTGATGGGAGAACCATGGGGACTACAAGATGATGTAAAAATATTAAGCAAACAATAAAAAATAGAGCTGGGCATGGTGTTGCACACCTATAATCCAATCGCTGGGAAGGCAAGAGGAGGGGATCACTTGAGTTCTCAGGTTCGAGACTACCCCGGGCAACACAGAGAGACCTGGTTCTCGAAAAAGCAGTTGGGCGTGGTGACAGGCACCTGTAATCCTAGCTACCTGGGAAGCTGAGGCTGGGGATCGCTTGAGTCTCCTGGATCAGGACTACCCTGGGCAACATAGTGAGACCTTGTCTCAAAAAAAAAAGCCAATAAAAATTATTTTATTCTGAGTCAATTTTTAAAAAGTAAACGAATGGGAATCCTATTCTCCACTTGCAGACTTCAGCAGGAAGCTCACCCAGCGGTAGCTTCAGAGAATGTCTCATCTACAATACCTCCAAATGACCAGCAGGTTCTAGAAACGCTGCATTTCACCCACACCCCCTACCATGGCTATCTCCCTATCCAAGCCCCTGAGGGCAGCCAGCACAGATGGCTCATAAGCAGGCACAGAAAGCCAGCCAGTGCTGGCATTGGGAGAAGCACAACTTCACTGTCCCAGGGAAGACAAATGGGAGACTGTCAGCATTCAGTCTAGCTTTTCAGTATCAAAAGAAGAAATATCTCTGAAGAACGCTACCCCCAAATAAGAATCCCCACTAAATGTGTGTATGGTTTAGATGTAGCCACAGAAAATATCTGAGAAAGCTTTAGTATGACTGATAGAAAATATTTCTCTCTCAATGCCAAAAAGCAGAGACTGGAGAAGACAACTGCTTCCTTAAATGCAAAATAAACCACCACACAAGACCTCAGGTTAAGATGCAGAAATCAAGAAAACATGCCATCATATGAACACAGTCATTTTCCAGTGACTGATGCTAAAGAAACGGGAGATCTGCCATTTGCTCAATCAAGAACTCAGAATGGCTGTTTGAAGCCAACCATTTTGAATGTTTGAAGGTGAGCTACAAGAAAACAGAAAGGCCAGTTGTTTTGTTTTAAAACTAGATCTCACTATTTTTGCCCATGGAACTGCAGGCTCAAGTTGCCCGGGGTACTATGGACTCAAGCAATCCCCAGTCTCAGCTTCCCAGGTAGCTGGGATTACAGGTGCACGCCACCATGCCCAGCTATTTTTTGGAACTAGGTCTCGCTACGTTGCCCCAAGTGGGACTCGAACCGCAATCATTGGTCCCCAACTGTGGCTTTCTAGGCTCCTGCTTACAGGCATGCGCCTCCGTGCCCACAAAGTCCAGTTTAACAAAAATCAATATATAAACCAAAGATGAGTTTGAGAGATGCGTATCATACAACAGGAGCCAAATGGAAAAGTCTAGAGTTTTAGAATACTAGGAGTGAAATGAAAAATGCCATAGAAAACATCACTGGCAGATTTAAATCAGCAGTAGAAAAAAATTCTGAAGTTAAAATGGCACATTTGAAATTACTGAGTCACAGAAAGACAAATAAAATGAAAAAGAGTAAAGAAAGCCAAATAGATAGGTTTTCTACCATGGAATGGAATGCCACCATGAAAAACTATCTATGAATTACTGGAATCCCCGAAGAAGAGAGGAAGAAAGGGGAAGAAGAAATTTCTTTTTAAATAATGTCTGAGAATTTCCCAAATCTGTGTATGTGTAGACACTGAGACACTGAAATTCATGAAGTTTGTAAGTTCCCAAGAAGATTCAGTTCCCCAAAGTCTGCAACACAGATTATAAGCAAGCCATCTAAAAACAAAAAGAATTTTAAGAGTAGCAAGAGAGAAAAAAGAATCTTACAGTTATGGGGGAAAAAAAAACACAAAAGACACAACGGTAATGATAACTATACAGTCAAATTCAGTATGTCAATATTATAATGTGGCAGTGTAGTAATGACTCAATTCCTGTATAAAGATTAAAGGCAGAAGTATTAAAAAGAAATATAGCTACACAGATGTGTAAATGGACACACAATATACAAAAGATGCAAATAATGACATTAAAAACAAAATGGAAGGGTTAGGGTAGGGTTTTTGCATATGATGAAAGTTAAATTGTTATCAGTTAAAATTAGATTGTTGTAATTAGAAGTTTTATGTAAATGTCACAGAAACCACAAAGTGAAAACCTACAATACAGCCATGAGTCATTTAACGATGTTTCAGTCAACAACAAATCACATGAGGAATGTTTGTCCCAACAGGCTATACTAGACAGCGGGTGTGTAGGTTTCTACATTATACTCTGTGGTGTCTACACAGCAGAAAAATCCCCTAAGACCTTATTCCTTATAACGTAAGGAGATCAAAGCATACCACTTTGGAAAATCCTGTATTAAACAAGAAAGATGGCATAAAAAAGGAAAGATGGCATTTTCAAAAAAGAAAGAACTACAAAATAGACAAAAAATTTAAAATGACATTAGTAAGTCCTTATCTATCCATAATACCTTAAATACTGCTGGATTAGCTTCTCCAATCATGAGGCACAGAGTGATTATATGAATAAAAAAAGAAGACTCAATCATATGCTATATGCAAGAAACTCATTGAGCTTTGTGGGCATACACAGGTTATTTTTTATTTTTTTTTGAGACTAGGTCTCGCTATTTTTGCCCATGGAACCGCAGGCTCTCGTTGCCCGGGGGTACCACAGACTCAATCCCGTCTCAGCTTCCCAGGTAGCTGGGATTACAGGCGCGCACCACCACGCCCAGCTATTTTTTTTTTTGGAACTAGGTCTCGCTACGGGCCCCAGGCGGGACTCCAACCGCGATCCCTAGCCCTGCCGCTTCATAGGCTGAAGCTTACAGGCAAGAGCCACTGTGCCGGGCGGCATACACAGGTTAAAGGTGAAGGGATTTAAAAAAGATACTCAATGCAAATGGAAACCTAAAGACACCAAGTTTATCACACAAAATAGGTTTAAGTCAAAAAATTATAACAAATAATGAAGAAAGCCATAATATAATGATAAAAGGGTCAATTCATCAAGAAAATTAACAATTATATATATTCACCCAACCTTGGCACACTGAAATATATTAAGCAAATACAACTTCGAAAAGAGAAACAGAAAACAATAAAATAATAGAGAATTCCACACCCCGTATTCCAGCGTATGTATCATCCAGACAAAAGTTCAATAAGGAATGTTGGACTTGAACTATACTTTAGATCAAATGGCTCTAATAGCACATTACACAGAATATCATAAGGAACATCCTTTCAGGATAATTCGCATTTTAGGTCACAAAACAAGTAGTATCAAAGTTAAGAAGACTTAAATCACACCAATTTCTTTTCTGATCAGAAATTGGTCAGAAAAACTAGGACTCAATAACAGGGAGAAAACTGGAAAATCCACAAATCAGTGGAAATCAGTAACAGACTCTTGAACAACTCAGTGGTCAAAGAAGAAATCAAAGGGAAAATGAAAGATACTTTGAAACAAATGAAAATAGAAACACAACATACAAAAGTTATGCAATGTAGCAAAAGGAGTTGTAAAAAGGAAATGTATAGCAATAGGTGACCACATTAAGAACAAGGAAAGGTATCAAAAAACCTAATTTGTCACCTTGAGAAACTAGATAAAAGAAAGCCCAAAATTATCATAAAGTAGGAAAAATAAAGATCAGTGCAGAAAAAAGAGATAAGAAAAGAAATAAGATCAAGGCTGGGCATTGTGGCCCGTAAGCAGCAGCCTAGGAAGTCGCGGCCAGGACCAGGGATCGCAGTTTGAGTCCCGCCAGGAGCACATAGCAAGACCTAGTCCCCCAAAAATATCTGGGTGCACGTGCCTGTAATCCCAGCTACCGGGGAAGCTAAGGCTGGGGATTGCTTGAGTTTGTGGTACCCCAAGCAACGTGAGCCTGCAGTTCCATGGGCAAATATAGCAAGACATAGTTTCAAAAAAAAATTTTTTTTGAAAATATAGACTTCACAAACCTTAACTAGACCAAGTTAAAAAAAAAACAAACACTCAAATAAATAAAATCAGAACTAGAAAAAATAAATTTTGTGGAATTGGGGAGGAATTCTAGTAGCACCTCTTTTCTTTCAAATACAAATAGACCTACTTTGACAGAATTCAGCTTGCAGAGTTCAGCTTTTAATGACCACTAATGAATTTATATACATTTATTCTTATGAAAGAATTTATTTTTTGAAAAAATACATTTGAAATAATTTTTATGAAAGGCATTCTTTGAAAGAAATGATTCTGAAAGAATACAAGCGTTCTCCTTAAATTAAATGTCAAGAATTTGGTGGCTCCAAATTACTGCTATTCACCACCCTTTTTTCACCAAGTAACAATAATGATTACCTATTATAGTTTAAACAGAATCAGTCCTATGCTTGATTCATTATTGTCTCAGGAACTCACTCCTCAGTAAGATCACCAGCCATTGCTTATAGGGAAAAAAATCTTGTATTACAACACAAAAGGTCTAAATTGTAAATGTGATTCTGGTACTGGTGTTCCAGTACCAGATACAAGAATGACCAATTAAACACATAAATTTATTTAACAAGTATTTATTTCTACTCTGGATCCTATATTAGTAATAATCTAGGTGTACAAAAAGCATGTCAGGGGAGGGATGTAAAGGAAGAGAAGCAAAAGCAACATTCCTCTTCTGAAAGAACTCATAGTCAAGTGAGAAATATGACTGAGTGAATATGTACCAGTGAATAGACATCACATAGAACCCCTTGAAATGGTCACTAAAATGGAAAGATCAAGGAAAATGCTCAGTTCTAAACTGAGACCTGAAAAGTCTATGATTATGGTGATAATATCAAATTTGCCTCTGAAAGACTGGTGATTCAAGGGCCCAGGAAGGATGGAAGAAGGCAATACTGAAGGACAGATGGGAGACTGTCAAGTGATTTGGGTGGAGATAATGCTGCAGTGGGCACCAGAGGGGTAGGGTGGTGACAGGACTGGAGAGGAGCTGACAACTCATGGTGACTAAGAATAGTGGAATTCCATGCTTAACTGGAAAAAGAAACAGAACAGAAAGAGGGATGATACCTAAGTTTGATTTGCCCCCAAAACAGACTTGAAGGCAAGGCTTCAAGTGCAAGTAGCTCACTTGGGAGGAAATGGGAAGAGGGCCAGGAAAGTGAAGGAGACCTAGAGAATGTAACTATGAGGAGTGCTTTAGCAAGTGAGCCACATGATGAGTATCACTGAGAATTACTGGGAAATGATAAGAAATAAATGCCCAAGTCACCCCACTCCAGAACCTGCAGATCTGGGATATCTATGCCTACTGCTATGTGTTGTTGGCTACAGGTCCAGCACCCCATCCTGCTTTTTCTGGTGCTCTCTCAAAGGCCCTCGGGCACAGAAACAGAGACACAGGCCTTTGGAAATTGGTATCCGGAGCATGTGGAGTGAGGCCCAAAGCATATCTGTTACAGATGTTACCTAGGTGATGGTATGGGTAGCTGGGTAAGGATTTGGGGAGATGGGGAATTTAGGGATGAAAGCAAAACAGAGGGGCACTGGGAATAGAGATTATGAGGGTGACTCTTAGTGTGGTATATTTGTGATACCTACAAGTCATCTGGGTGAAGCTGCTGAGGCACTGGCTATGTGACTATGAGTCTTTGTAGAGCAATCTGATCTGAAATTACAGATTTGGAAACTGTCAGCACATTCATTCCTGAGAGGCAGACATCCCTTGGGAAAATGTGTAGAGTGAGAAACAGTGACAGTGATGGGCAGAAACCAAGAAATACTAGTATTTCAGGAAGAGGGAAAGGTAGAGAAACCAGCAAAGAATGAGAAGACAGTTCAGACAGTTATGAAGAAAACCAGAGCTCTTGGTGTCTACACTCCAAGAAGGTAGCACTTCAAGAAGAACTTTAAAAATGTATCACATGCTGCTGAGAGGCAAGAAACAGACAAGAAAAAGAAGGAAATGTTGCTGTGTTCTGTAATAAACACACTTTAATGATTCTAAAGTGGTAGGTTAAGAGATGGTATTTGCTGTAAGAATGCCTGTGGGTGAGTAATTGTAAAAAACAAGTAAGAGCTAATTCAAGAGGTTTAATGAGAATAGGAAAAGCTAGAGAGAAGAAAACTGGTGTGACCGTAAACACATAAATCAAGCATGTTGGAATGATTTTTAAAGTATATGAATAAACGATATTCACTGGAGGTAAGTATCAGGTTAAAATAAAATCATGCCCAAATGGAACAGAACCAATAGCCAACCAATAAGCTAAAGGAAAAAAAAAATCGGTGTTATTAAAATGAGGCTTCTGCCATCCAGATTATTTCAGGTTCTTACCACTTGCCCGCAGCAGTCACCAGTCAAATGTAATTCCAACAACAGGGTTTTATTTACAAGGAAAGTTTAACCGGGAAAACAAAAAGTCCTTAATGTCACAAGTGACCAGTTATCTTACTCCAGTCACCTGTTTTGTTTAGTTCCAAAGACACATTTTATCCGTGATGGTGTCCCTTTGCCCCTTCAAACCTGAGGCAGGCACTCTGCAAAGTCCAGTCTTTTCTCCAGTATCTTCTCTTTGCTTCTTCTTTCTACAGGGTTCTGAGCTGCTCCACTTCTCCAAGGCTCTTCAAACCTTTTTGACAAATGCTGATGCAAATATCAGCTTTCCAAATCCCTTGCTATCTCCAGGTACCAGCTTTGCATGCCACCTTGCTGCAGTGCCACATTTTCCTCACCAGCTATACTCTTCTGCCAGCCACTCTCCCACCATGGCTCCTTGCCACCACCAGCTCACTCTTCCAGGGGGTTTCTGCCCTGTTTGGGCACTCCAGCTTCTCTTACCGGCCAGTCATTGTCATCTCTCCTCTCCCCAAGTCTGTCTCCTCTCAGTCTCTGCTCCTTTCTTTTTTATCTTCTCTCTCCCCTTCAGGAAACCAGAGCTCCCATTTCCCCTCAGACACCCAAGTATGCAACAAAGTAAAAGAAGGAGGTACCCTTATCCTGTTCAGGCCATCTTTTTCAGACACAGCTAATGGCAGCGCCTAAAATTTAACACTGCCCATGCTGTGTTACGGCTTCAAAAGGAAGTTTTGGTAAGGGGAGGATTTACAAAAATGGAAGAGACTTAAAGTTTTTGAGTTGGAGCCGGGTGTGGTGGCACACACCTGAAATCCAAGTGCTGGGAGGCATGAGGCTAGGGATTGCTAGAGTTGGCAGGTTTGAGACTACCCCAGGCAAGAGACCTGGTTCTTGAAAAAGCAGCTGGGCGAGGTGGTGGGTGCCTGTAATCCCAGCTACCTGGGAGGCTGAGGCTGGGGTTTGCTTGAGTCTGAGGGATCGGGACTACCCTGGGTGACAGAAGCGAGACCCAGTCTCAAAAAAAAAATTTTTTTTTAGTTGAAATATCCAATGGAGGGGTTGGGGAGTGAAGGTGTAGAAGAAATACTAAGACAAAGACCTCTCTAGAGGACAGAGGGATGATCCCAGAGACAAGGGGAAGACCAAGAAGACCTTAGCTGGAACTTGTTTCTTTGGGTACATATCGAGGCTGACTAGTAGATTTGGTTTTGAAGTTAGGAAATGACTAGTATGTTTGCTCCATGAATTGAGAGTTGAAGAGAGAGTGTGAATGAAGAGAATCTGGTGATACCACAGGCTTAAGGAATTTATGGGTAGAATGAAACACCAGTGCAAAGAGTTGAGGGATGGCTGACTAAGTAAACCATCATATGGTCTAATCTCACAGAGCTCAACTGCCCAGGTATGAGACTCAAGACTGACTAGTCGGATTTTTGTTTGTTGAGGAAGCAGTTGACAAGAGAGACCAATCAGACAGGAACCTGGTAAGTTGGTAAACGCTGACACTCAGAAACCAACGGTGGAGAGATGAGATGTGGCTAGGCCAATCTGACTAAAGAGTGAATTCAGTGGCTATTGTCTCTATACACTGTCCTTCTGCCAAGACTTGAACTGTGTCCTTGAAAAAGGTATACTGAAATCCTAACTTCTCATTCCTGGGATTGAGCCCTTATTTAGAGGTGGGGTCTCTGCAGAGGTAACCCTATGACTATGTCATCTAGCTAGGCCCCTTTCCCCCATAGGACTAGCATATTTATAAGAAAAGGAAAAGAGACACGGACAGAGATGCACAGGGAGACACCATGTGGGAGCAGGGACAAAGACTGGAGTGCTGTGTCGATAAGCCAAGGGATGCCAAGGATTGCTGGCAACACCAGAAGTTCGGAGAGGAATATGAAACAGATTCTCCCCTAGAGCCTTCAGAGAGATTGGTCCTGCTGACACTTTGATTGCAGACTTCTAGCATCCAAAACCAGGAGAGAATAGATTTCTGTTGCTGAAGGCCATCTGTTTACTATAATTTGCTGTGACAGGCCTAGAAAATGTAACACACCTTCTATGTCTATATATGACTTAGCTAGGGTCAAGGATAAATTTCCCAGTGTCATAGGGCGAAGAGATGTCAGATGGTGGTTGACAGATACTGGGGCCATGTTCCATTTCTAAGTGGAAATTGGCATTTTAATTCACAGTAAGTGTTGTTTTCAACTTGCACTCGGTGATACGGAATTCAATGCACTGTTACAACCAGACAAAGATGTCCATGGTCAAGTTCATCCAACAGGAAGAGAACTTTTAAAGCAGAAAAATGCTTTATATGCAAATTTAGAAGATTTAGAGTACTATAGACTAAAGTCTATTGTAACATTAGAATATCTGCTGCTTACTATTATTTTCAAATTTGAAAAGAAGTCAGTGTATTTTTTTCTGGTGACAGGACATGTCCACTTTGTGCATGAGAACTTTTTATTCACAGCAGTGTTGACACACAATGATTTAATGTTCCCATCTCCACTGATTGATTTGGCACAAACAATGCATTTATGTGCCAATGAGTAAAAACAGATCTACATGACCTCTCCCTCTCTCATGCTCTTTTTCTATCTCTCTTTCATACACACACACACACACACACACACACACACACAGAGAGAGAGAGAAGAGAGAGAGAGAGAGAACAAGAGACAGAAATGCAATGTTTTAAAATATGAACAAATGCTGAGAAAAAGTTGAATCAATCAATAAATTAATAGCCCACGGGTTGTCCTCCAAGGGCTTAAAATTCAGGTTACTTTTGTTAGCCAAAGACTTGATGAAATGAGAGATTTTTCTATGGCTTTTGAATTTTGTTAGGTTTTAAATATTGTCCAACTTATTTAAAACTAAAAGTAATAAACAGTTTATATAAATCAGGCAAGCCTCAGGAGCTGGGTGGGTAATGAAAAAATAACTAAAGTGACCAGACTGTGTTCCTGCTGTGTACCTTGTTTACACATTAAACACACAGCTTCAATTCCATCAAAAAATAAGTTTTCTCACACTCTTCTTGAAAACACAAGGCTCTGCTCAGATCCCCTTTCATTTTCTCATCTTTGCAGAGGTATGAAAACAACATTATGTGGCCATCCTATGAACTGTGTGAAGAGTAATAACAGGGCAAGCACCAGGCTGAGTGGTAGGGATGCTGAGGTCCCAGTACTGACACGTCCAGTGGGGAGAGCTGGAGATCAGGCAGACATGGCTCCAACCAGTCCTGGACAATCTCATTTTAAGTCAATTTCCTACGAAACCTCCAGATTTCTCTATATTAAAACCCAGTCTTGTTTCTTGAGTACATAAAGATGACCAAAATAATTTGAAGCCAAATCAATTATGTCTGAGAGCAGATTTAGCCAGTGGGCTGGCAAAGCCTACCACCTTTGCTAAATGGTGAATTTTTAAATTGCTATTGTGGTAAAATCTGTGTACCATAAGTCTGTTCACTCAAACTTTTTCTCGGTGTGTAATTCAGTGACATGAAGTATATGGCAAAGCTGTGCAGACATTGCCACCAGTCTTTTCCAGAACAGTGTCATCATCCCAAGTAGAAGCTCTGTACTTACTAATTGTGTATATTTTTAATCAACTTGAAAATGAACAGAGAGCTTGAAAATGAAAATGTCCCAAGAAGTTGCTTTATTTGTTTAAGAAATGATCTTTCAGACTTCAGATGAGAATAAGTGGTCACTTTCTTTCAAAAACTCTGCCACAGTAAATGCTCTGCGAGAGGGGAGTAAGGTCTTTCCAGGCACCCTCGCTCAGCAACGTCAGCTCTGAACTGCTTACATCCACATCCATGTGACTCAACTCTGGACTCTATCACATCCTTGAAAAAACACCTGCCCTGTGCTCAGACTTTGCTACATTCTCCATCTCACTCACACTCTTTCCACCTTTGCTTCTCACTCACACTCTTTCCACCTTTGCTTCAATGACACCTGAGGGCAGGCTTAGAATATCACCTCTCTGGGGGCTTCTTAAGTGGGAAGCCTTGTGCTCACCTCAGGTTTGGTGGCTGAGTCAGTGTTCACCTCCTTTCAGGCATGAACCTGCTCCCTCTTATAATCACGTCCTCCCTTTTGAGATTTATGCCACAACTTTCCTTCTTCTTACTGTGGTCATCTTTCCCTTTCTCTTTATTCATTTGGACTTTAATACCTGGCTTCCACTCTTCTAGTACACCTTAACTCCTGTCATCATCTTAGATAGCCACTGAATAACATCCAAAATGCTATGCTATTTTAGAGTGTTCAAGGAACACTCTACCTCAGCAGTTGCAGAAGTTACACCAGGCATGCCATTTTTGAACAAAACTGTTTTTTTTTACTTTCAGGTTACATAAAATATTACTCCTTCCACCAGCTGCTAGCTCACTGAGACTCCAGGCTTCCACTTTGCTTATCAGTCCATCTTGCTTTTATTTCTCTGTTTATTTAGATACTCACAGACCCTCAGTGTAATAGCTCCTTGTACAAACATGATATAATATCCATGCTGCTTCCTCCCATCACACACACCAGACCCTAAATCTAGACAAACTCAACCATCTCTCTATTCTTCTACCCAAACTAGAGTAAACACATAACCGAATTGTTTGATATCAACAAAAAGTCAACATCTCCAACCAAATACTGTTTGACAACCTTAAGTTTCCCAAACTCAGTCACTTTTCCTAAATAAAAATTTTGCATTTCCCAGCTCCTGTCTTTTTCTCTCTCCTCCCGTTGAAAAGTCTACTACTGAATTCAATCAATTTCATCTCCAAAATGGATTACCAAGACATTTTGGCACCAATGGAAGTAGCAAGCAAAATGGAGGTGACAAGTCACCTCTCATTCACTGCTACCCACACCACCATCACCTCTAGGTTGGGTGAGCACCCTTAGAACCCTCTCCATGAATTCTCACACAGCGCTTAGAGGGATGGATGATCTGAAAATGCTAATCAAGTCAGGCAATTTCCTTTCTCTACCTGACATCAGTCCATGGCTACTCAGTGACATGGAGTAAAATCTAAACCTCTCAATGTGTTCTGGATATTACCCATCATTCCAGTTTCATTTTATCTGTTTCTTGCTCATTACATTCAGTCACACATCCATGGTTTCCTTTCTCCTGTCTTGGTAATTCTGTTCTCCCTGCCCAGTGTCTCTCCTGAACTCCTCCAGACTCCTCACATTTCTTTACCTTGACAAGTTTTGTTCATTCTTTGGGTCTCATATTTAACAACCTTAACATTAGAAACATCTGCCCTGATCAACACCATCTTTCAATTATGTCCCTTCTACTCCTTCTCACATATCAATTCATTTTTCTTTACAAGATTAACATAGCTACTTATTTCCATGTTTATTTCTGACTCTTCATCACACCATTAGTTCCTCATGGGCAGAAATCATATCCAACCTGATTCCCACTATGCACTAGCTCCTGACACAGTGCATTGTACATCATTATTATCCCAGAAGTATTTGTTAAATTAACGCTGACTTTCTGATCTGCCATCTGCAGTGGAACAAATGCCAAGATGCACATTTTCATGAAAACCCTCCCAGGGAAGACTATCACCCTGAAGGTTGAGCCCTCATACACAACAGAAGATATAAAGGCTGAGATCCAGGAAAAGGAAGAAATTCCTCCTGATCAGCAAAGACTGATGTTTGCCAGCAAGCCACTGGAAGATGGACAAACTGTGACTACGCCAGTCAATAGGAGTCATTCTTCATTTTGTCTTGAGACTGCATGGAGCTGCTAAGAAGTCTTACATCACTTCCAGGAGAAATAAGCAGAGGAGGAATAAGGTTAAATTGTCCATCCTGTTGGAAGGTATATGAGAATTGCAGGAGTGCCCATTGAGTGAATGTGGTGCTGGAATTTCTGTGGTCAGCCATCGAAATTCTTGTGACAAATGTCTGACCTGTTGTTTCAACAACCCAGAAGACAAGTCACTGTATATGGGTTAATAAGACAGATGAACTAACAGAAAAAAAAAGTAATGCTGAAAATTCCATTCCTGACATAGTTGTGGAGAAGGGAGAAGTACAGAAAAAAAGAGGAGCAGATGGGAGTATGTTACAACTACAGTTGACCCTTGTTATGATGTGGCAGTTGGAAATTTGAGTATAAATTCTGACTCCCCAAAGTCTAACTACCACAGGTTTACTGTTGACCTTACTAATAACATAAACAAATAGCACATATTTTGTATGTTTTTTTGGTAAGGTATTCTTACGATAAAGAGAGAAAACATTACAAAGAAAATCATCTTTATGAGAGACAAAGCATTAACAGTACTGGATTGTATTTATTGATACCATAAATTTATATCATCTGTCTGCAAGAAAATCTGTGTATAACTGTATCACGCAATGGAAACCTGTTATTCAAGGCCAAGTTTTGGAATGATTAGTAACACCCCTCTTGTCTTTACTGAAATAAAAACCAACACTTTACTTTCAGTGTTTCAGAAACAATCACACTATATACCTGGAGTAAAAGAGACCTTTTTATAATAACTTCATATTATAGAAGAAGGAAGTGTATTTTGTGTCTTATTTTATTTTATTTATTTTATTGAGACTAGGTCTCGCTATTTTTGCCTGTGGAACCGCAGGCTCCTATTGCCCACAGACTCAAGCAATCCCCAGCCTCAGCTTCCCAGGTAGCTGGGATTACAGGCATAGCCACCATGCCCAGATATTTTTTGGGACTAGGTCTCTCTATGTTGCCCCGAGCAGGACTTGCACCGTGATCCCTAGCCCCAGCCACTTCATAGACTGAAGGTTACAGGCATGAGCCACCATGCCTGGCTCTGGGTCTTATTTTAAACATAGAGTAGTATCTTTGCTTATGTTTTAAAGTAGGACCCCATCAACTGCCCAATCTGACTGGCTGCTTAATTTTGTAAACAAAGTTAAGTGGATTACAGCCATCATTTTTTAGATAGTCTCTATCTGCTTTAGAACTACAGCAACAAAGTGAAGAACTGGTGAAAGAGAAGACAGCTTGCTTACTGTTTAGTGTCTTCGGGTCCTATGTAAGAAATCCTTGCATACTCTGAGACCATAAAGATATCCGCCTATCAAAACCATATTGAGATACCACCTCACACCAGTAAGAATGACCCATATCAAAAAAAAAAAAAAAAAAAAAAAAAAAAAAAAAAAAGACAACAAATTCTGGCAGGAATGTGGAGAAAAAAAAACACTTTTACAGTGCTGGTAGGAATGAGAACTGGTCTAGTACTGTGAAAAGCTGTGTGAAGGACCTCCAATCTACTAAAAATGGAGCTACCATTTGATCCAGCAATCCCTCTTATAAGAGTCTCCCCAAAGGATACAAAAACACTAACTCAAAAGGAAACCTGCACTCATATGTTTATCTCAGCACCGCTTATAATAGATAGGACATAGAAACAACCCACATGCCTAAAAACTGACAAGTGGATCAAAAAGTTGTGGTATATTTACACAGTGGAGTATTACTCAGCAATCAAAAAAGACAAACTCATGTCATTTGTGGCAACATAGATGGAGCTAAAAGGAATTATGCCAGCAGAAATAAGCCAAAAGGGAAAAGATAAATACCATATGGTCTCAGTTACATGTGGAATATAGGGAAAACAAACAAGAAGACAAAAAAAGAAAAAAAGTCAAAATTAACAAACTAACAACTGAACTGAAGCATACAGAAAAGGAGAGGGAGGGAGGGAAAACTGGGGAGGAGGAAGAGCACAAGTGAATAGGATGATGGTTCGAGGGTAATGTGGTGGGAATAACTGGGGTACACAACAATGTAAGTATATACTAAATTAATTAAAATTTTAAAAAAGATATCTGCCTACATTTTCTCTAAACATTTATGCCTGTGACATATGACACTATTTTTTATATTCAACTTGAAATTGACTCAAGGCTCATATCCCCAACTACCTCCCAGTGTGGATAAATAATTGCCCTGGCACCATTTATGGGAGTATAAGATAAATCCACTATCCTTTCCCCACAAAACTATACAGGTGTCTTGTTATAAAGTAGCACTCCAAGTTTAAGTCTATTTCTGACTCATTTTTGTTTATTTGGTCTAGAATTTGTCTAGTTTTTCACCATTACCTCACTGTGCTAATTATTATAGTTCTAAAAATCTGGCTTTCTTCTTTAGGATATTTTCCCCCAAGACCGCATAATAACAGATCAATTTAATCTTTGATCAGCTTGACTAGCCCCACAAAACAAGCAAAACACTAGAGTCTTGCATTAAATCTACAAACCAGTTTTGGAAGAATCAATTATCTTTACAATAATTAAGTTTCCAATACAAAAAGTGTAACTCTTAAAATAGGTCTTTGTTTCAGAAAATTTTTATAGTTTTGTAGTATGTAGAGGATTTTCACTTTTTTTCTAGTGGTATTGCTAAGTAATGATTTTTAATATTGTTTTAAATGGTGCATGATTTATATTGTTTCATTTGCAATTAGCACTTAATAAGTACAACTGATTTCTACATCCTGACTATACTGAAGCCTGTCAATTTTAAGAATATGTATATTATTTTGGATTTTATTATACAAAATATCATCCATAAATAGGTTTTTTTCTAATTTTTCTTTTAGTACTTTATCTTGTCATTATATTGGCTGGGATCTCCAGTATGGTGACTGAAAAACAGTAGTGAGAGTTGATATCCTTGTATTGTTTCCCACTTCAGGCAGAAAGTGTTCAACATTCTCTAATAAATATAATTTTGGGGTTATTAGATTGAAAAATGTTCCCTTTGAGCTCCAATTTGCTAAGAGCTTTTATCCTAGCTTGTCATTGTATTCTATGCTTTTTGTTAACTTACATCAATTAAAAGTACTGTTTTCTGTTAGTTTATTAATGTGGTATATTACATTGATTTACTTTTAAATATTAAGTAAACCTTGCATTTCTGGTTTAAACCTTACTTAGGCATTAAGTATTATCCTTTTTATATACTGCTGGATTTGATTCACTACTATTTTAAAAAGTGTTGTATCTCTGTTTATGAGGAATATTGGCATGTAATTTTCTGTTCCTGTAATATCCTTGCCAGTTGTGCTCTTAAATGTATATGAAATTATAAACTCATTTGTGAGGCACCTACTCTTTTTCTCTTTGAAATTTTTCTTACAACAATGGTGGTATTTCTTAAACTTTTGAAAAATTCTCCAATGAAGTGCATTTTCTTGAAGGGAAAATTATTACAGATTCAATGTTTTTAATAGCTATAAAAAGTCAACTTCTTTCTATATCAATATTTATGTCTTCCAAGGTATTTTCAGAATTCCTTTGTTAATTGACCAGTAGTCTTTATTTTTGTCATCTTTTGTTTGTATGATCTGTATGATTATACCCTTTATATCTGTGATATTGGTAATTTGTGATTTATTTTCTTCTTGACCAATCTTGTTAGGGTATTAATTTTTCAAGAACCATCTTTTCTCCTCAGTAGTACATCTGCCTTCTACCTCACTTATTTCTGAGGTTATCTTTACAATTGTTCTTCCTTCTAGTCTTACTGGATATACTCTAGTTTCTCCAGCTGGAATCAATAAGTTCCTTTGCTTTTCTTTTGTAATATATGTATTATATGTTATAAATGTTCCAATGACTACCTACATTTTGATGTTATATTTTCATTTTCAATGTGTTCAAAGTACTTTCTAATTTTTAATGTGAGTCCTTCTTTAAAAGTGCTACCTAATTTTAAAACATTTTGGTTTTGTTATTCTGATTACATTTCTATTGTTGATTTTCAGTTTAATCCTACTGTGATCAGAGAAATTCTCATGAAATATTTCAGCCCTGTAAAATACCAACCTGTCCAGGACATGGTGGCACATGCCTGTAGGTGGCAGCCTAGAAAGCCACACCAGGGCCAGGGATCGCGGTTCGAGACCCGCCAGGGGGCATGTAGTGAGACCTAGTCCCAAAAAAATAGCTGGGCATGGTGGCTGCGCCTGTAATCCCAGCTACCAGGGAAGCTGAGGCTGGGGATTGCTTGAGTCTGTGGTAGCCTGGGCAACGTGAGCCTGCGGTTCCACGGGCAAAAATAGCGAGACCTAGTCTCAAAAAAAATTACCAACCTGTGTCTTCTACCTTTACGGTTCTATACTTTAGAGGTTCACAAAGATTCTTGAACCTGTGGGTTTACATCAGTCATTACTTGATAAAATTCTCAGTGATCATCTCTTCAAACATGCCTCAGATCCATTTCTCCTTCTCTCCTTGCAGGACATAAGCAACGTGTGTTAAATCGCTTGTCTTGTTTTTCATATTTCTGGCTTTGCTTTGTTGATTTCTTTTTCTTTTGTGTGTGTGCCTACATTTGTATATTTTATATTGCCTGTACCTGAATTAACAAATCCTGTCTTTTCCTTTTTCTGGTTTTATATAAGGTCTTAAAATCAGTTCTTTTTTTTTTTTTTTTTAGACTCAAGCAATCCCCAGCCTCAGCTTCCCAAGTAGCTGGGATTACAGGCATGCGCCACCACGCCCAGCTATTTTTTTTGGAACTAGGTCTCGCTACGGGCCCCAGGCGGGACTACAACCGCGATCCCTAGTCCCGGCCACTTCATAGGCTGAAGCTTACAAGCACGAGCCACCGTGCCTGGCCTTAAAATCAGTTCTTAAGGTAAGAGTATATTTACTAAAATATCTACCTGTTTCTTTTTTCAAAAATTCCCTGGCTGTCCATGGTGGTGCCTGTTTGTAAGCGGCAGCCTAGGAAACCGCGGCTGGGGTCAGGGATCGCGGTTTGAGTCCCGCTCAGGCAACATAGTGAGACCTAGTGCCCCCCAAAATAGCTGTACGTGGTGGCACGCGCCTGTAATCCCAGCTACCTGGGAAGCTGAGGCTGGGGATTGCTTGAGTCTGTGGTAACCTGGGCAACGTGAGCCTGCGGTTCCTTGGGCAAAAATAGCGAGACCTAGTGTCAAAAAAAAAAAAAAAAAAGAAAGAAAAAAAAAATACTTAAACAAATTCCATGGATGCTAAATCTGACATCTATATGGAGGATCTTTGGGTCTGCTTCTGTTGTCTCCTATTTCTCTTCATCACTTATATTGTCCTCTTTCTCTGTATACCAAATCTCACAATTTGGTATTGAATGCTGAATACTGTATGTAAAAGAACTATATATAGTGAAACTATTGCCTTTTCTCCCTCTTGAGAGTGTGATTTTGTCTATTTAGTAGACATAGACAAGACAGGTGCTGATTATCTCAAACCAACATAGAACAGTGCTGGTTTGGAGTTGGCTCACACTTTCAGCAAAATTCAGTCTATCTGTTCTTTGAACACTTTAAGGGTCAGACCTTCTTGTGTTTCTTGCAAACTCCACCCTTTAAGTCTTCTAAGTGCCAGGAAACGACAAGAGATTTCATTCTGCATTTCTAGCCCAGTCTTTTCTTGGATATGACCTTACTATAGTAATTTTTTAAGTGAATGATGGATGCCTTAGTCTTTTTTTAAAAAAAAAAAAAAAAGAAAAAATCTTTTTCATTTTCTTACATCATTGTTCATTGCTGCATAGTATTTGACATCTTCCCTCATGTGTAGTCCCTGTGTATCTCCCACCACCATACCACATATGGGATCATGACCTAGTCCCTTGTGCTCTCCCCTCTCCTGTTTTGATCTCTAACCCCCCCCCCACCTGTATTGTATGCCTCAGATCTATACTTTCCCTACAAGTTTTATTTTTTTTGCTTTTTTTTCTTTGGACAAAAAAGAACAGTTTGTGTAACAGTTTGTAACAGTTTGTTGTAGCTGGAAAAACTACCTCATTAAACCTGGGCTATCTTTTAAACACTAACCTAGCTTTTTACACTGTACCTTCTTTTATACCCTACTTGACTTTATTTTTTATTTTTTTTAGAAATTAGTAAACATTTTTATATATTTTTTATTTTCTTATTTTCATAAAACATTGGTCATATTTGTGCACCTACTGATCCCCTTAGGTATGGCCACCCCTCCTCCCCCTTCCCTCTCCTCTCTTGCTGCTAATCATTGGTCAATGCTTGGCCTACTGGCCTCTTTTTTTTTTCTTTCCTGGAGCAATGTCCTTTTCCTGGGTGAAGATCTGCACTCCTGCAACACAGTAGATCTGCTGCTTAGATCTCCAGGAGTGACTGTGGAGTCAATAGCTAAGCTGAGCTCTTCCAGAACCTCTTGTAAGGCAGGTGTGTGATGTGGTTCTCCAGGCTCTTTTTTCATGGTGCTTCCTATGGTAGAGGAAATTCTTTCTTTTTCCCAGATCCATAGGTTCACTGGGTTCTGTGCCTCCTCACTCATACTGGCTACCTCCTCCATTCCGACGTCTGTCCCATGGTGCTGCTTCTGAGCCTTACAGTTCTGGCATCTGTCATTGGGAACCCAACTTCCAGTCACTGACAGTGGAGAAGTTCCCCAGTGGGGACAAACCTCAGCAGGTATTTGGTCCAGCTCCTCTCCTTTCTTGTGGTTTCCAGTTCTGACACGGGGTCGCAGCCCCATTTCTACGGCTTTCTTCAAATACTGGAAAAGCAGGGAGTCTTGCTCATGTTGCACAAATCTCTAGTCCAGGGGTTTGATTCTTCAACAACCAGAGGCAATTAAGTGGAGCTCTGTGACAGCTCATCACTACTGCTAGTCTCACAGTCTTATCTCGTATGCTTCTGACATTGCTCTGTTTGGATCCAATCCAGGTGATGGGTGTGTCCAGGGCCTTTGTGTGTTCCTCTCCTCTCCTGTATGTCTGCAGCTGCAGTGTTGTTTCTCTCATGCATAGTCAGGTTTGATTGAAGTGCGAGTAAACCAGAAGGGACACACCTCCCAGCTCACAATCCAGCAGAGGTACCTAGTCCCCACTCCTGGGGACAGAGGCTGGTTCACCCAGCTCAGGATCCCTTGACCCCAGGACATAGACTCCAGTGGTGCAGGACTCACCCTACCTTATGTCAGTGGCCTAGTGGGCAGGGATATGCTAGGGTCCTCTCCCAGGTCCCAACCTCAGAACCAACTGGAACTCAGGTTGGTCCGGTAAGGGGTGGTCCCACTACTTTGCTATAGTTTTGACCGAGAAACTGGTAAATTTCCATTTCTTCTACTCATAAAGCTCTAGGTTTCAGAGGTTGAGGACTTAGCTTTTCAGCTTCCTTCCTCATTCAGGTTCAAATTCTGAATAACATTTTGAAAGAGTATATTTATATATATATACATATCTCATTTTATATGTATGTATATACATACATATATATGTATATATGAAAATATTGTATATATCACCTATGTATTTTTTAAATTTCCCTCCACCTAGTGTGACTTGACTTGCAAAAGATTTCCCCATCTGTGTGGTACTACCCTTCCAGTCTTCTAGGTGCCAGCATGCAATATAGATGGATAGAGAAACAGACAGATAGCTAGATAGATACAGGGGAGGGGTGGAGCTATAGCTACTAACTAGATGCCCCTGTAGACTCCAATTGACCATACCAACTCACATAGATATAAGAATTCTATTTCTCTCTGTTTCTTTTCAACGAAACTTTATGCCTACTATCTGCAAATGCTTCCAGATAAGACAATGGGCAGCAGATTTAGCTCGGATAGTAAAGCCTCTTCTCTCTTTCAAATTTATTTATTTCAGTCTTAAATATTTCTATGCCTTTCCAATGCATTTTAAAATATGACTTTTACAATATTTTTTTCTAGTTGTGACAGCTTTTTGTTACAACCACATCGTACACAAAGGCAGAAATACATATTCATGTCTGTATTTTTTTTTTAATCTCATGATAATTTTTAAAAAGAACACCAAAAAATATTACTTCAGGTAAAAAATCCTGGCAGAATGTAACTATGACTTTAATACTCAGCTAAAAGGAAAATAGAATTTACTTAAATTCACTCAATAACAAATTTAGATGTTAGAGGTTTATTGATTCCACGGGTCATGTGAAATAGATTTCTAGGAGTCAACCCCTACTTATTTGTCCTCTTCCTAGGGCCTAGAGGTGAGTCATATTTCTAAGTCTTCAGGCAGGGTCATGGGCCCTGTTATGTGCAGTGGACTGTGAACACCAATATAATGTGTCACTTCCAGGAGAGGCAGACGGGCCTTCTCTACTCTCTCCTTTCATGGTAACCACGGGCCAGGGTACATGTGCAGCTGTGGACCACTCAGTTTGATTTCCTGAGTCACTTTTGAGAAAGGGAGCCACAATGGAGAGTTATTGATTCCCCAGCAGACTTCCTTTTTATTATTATTAATTTATTTGTTTATATATATACGTTTCACATCTTTGTATTCCCTGGGGATCACGCACCACCTTCTCTCCCTATCCACTCCCTCCCATCTCACCCCCAGCCCCAGTTGTGTTCTTTAGTTTGGTTGTTAGCTTGTTTGGACTTTTCTTCCTGGCCTTTTGCTTGTTTTTCCTATTTCCCATATATCAGTGAAAGCATTTGGTTTCTGTATTTTTCTTTCTGGCTTGTTTCTTCCAGCAGACTTTCTATCAGTTTAAGGGGAAAAAAAAAAAAGCTGGGTATGGTGGCGCATGCCTGTAAGCGGCAGCCTAGGAAGCCACGTTTGGGGCCAGGGATCTCGGTTTGTGTCCCGTCGGGGGTACATAGTGAGACCTAGTCTCAAAAAAATAGCTGTGGTGGGCACCTGTAAAATCAGCTACCTGGGAAACTGAGGCTGGGGATTGCATGAGTCTGTAGTACCCTGGGCAACGTGAGCCTGCAGTTCCACAGGCAAAATAGCGAGACCTAGTCTCAAAAAAAAGAAAAGAAAAGAAAAAAGAAAGAGGAAGGAAGGCAGGAAAGAAGGCAGGAAGGAAGAAAGGAAGGAAGGAAGGAAGGAAGGAAGGAAGGAAGGAAGGAAGGAAGGAAGGAAGGAAGGAAGGAAGGAAGGAAGGAAGGAAGGGGGGAAAAAAACCTAAATATGTCAAGTCACCAAATTTCCAGATTATGTCTATCTCTCAGCAAAGTCCAACCTACTAAGGTAAATATAGTAAGAAAGACCTAAATCAGCACAAAGACAACATTTTTAAAAAATTTTTAGTGTTTTTTAATCCTCCAAATTCTAATAATCTAGAAACTATTGTTTGGAGTACTAGATATTACAGGCAATGACTATCATAATACAATTACTTCTAAAGGAAGGTTAGTAAGGAATATTCTTTAATTACATGGGATGGAGTTCCCTTAGGAGTCTCTCTTTTTTTTTTTCCTTTTTCCTTTTACCCTGGAGGCATGTACATGAAAAAGAAAGGTGTATCTATTCTGAGCTAAACTGTCTCATACCTTAAACTTGAAGCAATTTTAGTGATACAATCTTGCATATTAGCATCAGGGACTTTCCAGTCTCAAGAAAGCAAAACTATAGGTTTCAAGTGGGTAGCAAATTTCAAGCTCTGGTTTTTCCTTTTCTCATTCATGGTACCACAACTGTTTCTTAAGAGTATGGCATTCAAATCTCCTGAAAGTGGTCTCTCTTCCCCTGTCCCCAACCTTCCCAGCCGATATTATAGCCTACTTGGATTTACTAGAGAGCTATTCGAACTACACTGCAAACTATTACCCCCTAAATGTGGCACAACACAATACCTTCTTGGGTGGTTTACATTTTAATGAGAAAAATATATATTCTCATCTAAAGTCATGAACCCTAATTATAGAAAGTTTGCTGTTATTTATTAGTTGGGGGGGGTAAGCGATCAGAAAGGAGAGATGAAGATCTTCCCCATTTTCCATCAAAATACTTTCATGGATGGCTATTCAGCCTATATATAGACCATCCTTGTGTAAATTCATTTCTCTAATACAGGACTGTTGGTTATTAATTTCACATGTCAACTTTACTGGGTCATGAGTGCTCAGATGAAACATTTTTCTGAAGATAAAAAACATCAGGCTGGGCATGGTGGCGCATGCCTGTAAGTGGCAGCCTAGGAAGCCATGGCCAGGGCAAGGGATCACAGTTTGAGTCCCACCGGGGGCACATAGCAAGACCTAGTTCCAAAAAAATATAGCTGGGTGTGGTGGCACACGCCTATAATCCCAGCTACCTGGGAAGTTGAGGCTGGGGATTGCTTGAGTCCGTGGTACCCCGGACAACGTGAACCTATGGTTCCACAGGCAAAAATAGTGAGACCTAGTCTCAAAAAAAAAAAAAAAAAAAATCAACATCTTTAGGTTGGGCACGGTGGCGCGCGCCTTTAATCGCAGCCTATGGAGCAAGGCCGGGATTAGGAATTGCTTGATTCTGCGGGTTCGAGACCTGCCTGGGGCAACATAGCGAGACCTATCTCAAAAAATAGCTGGATGTGGTGGTACGTAATCTCAGATACCTGGGAAGCTGAGACTGGGGATTGCTTGAGTCTGTGGTACCACAGGCAACGTGAGCCTGAGGCTCCCCAGGGAAAATAGCAAGACCTAGTCTAAAAACAAAACAAAACGAAATGAAATCTTTATGTGAAGGTAGTTTGGGATGAATTTAATATTTAAATTGCACAAAGCAACCTGCCCTCTCTAAAGAAAGTATGAAGAGAATGAAGACTGAGTCTCTCCAGTTCTCATAGCCATCTCAGCACACAGCTCCATGCAGACATCTCAGGGCAAGTGAGGACTGGTTGGTACTGGGTTACTGTGTGCCTCGCTAGGGGAATACTGGGGCAAAGGAGATCCTAAGAAACCAAGTGGCAAAATGTCATCTTATGTATTTTTTGTGCAAATCTGCCAGGAGGAGCACAAGCAATAGCTTCAGTCAACTTGTGAGTTCTCTAAGACATGCTTAAGGGATTTGGAAGGCCTGTTCTGCTACAGAGAGAGGAAAGTTTGAAGACAGGGCAAAGATGGACTTCATCTGATATGAAAAAGAAATGAAAAACTACTCTCCCCATCCCCCCCAAAAGAGGAAACAAATCAGAAGTTCAAGGACCCCAATATACTCAGAGGCCCCCTTCGCCCTTTTGCTTGTTTTGTTCTATATACTGTATAACAAACAGAGAGGGCTCCTGGTCTATGCTTTGGTGACATTGCAAAGAAACTGGAAGTGGCACAACACATCTCAGCTGACAAGCAGCCTTGTGGGAAGCAGGTGACGAAGCTGAAGCAAAAGCCAAAGCAGAGTGTGGCAGACAAGAGCTGAGGGACCAATCTGATGCGGCCAGAAATGGAGTCATTAAGGCTGAAAACAGTAAGAAGGAAATGACAGAAGAGGAGGAAATGAAGGGGATGATCAGAAAATTGGTTCTAGGGCAGTTATTTTGGGGGGGGTATATAAAGCATTTAGCCCCTCCTTTACACAATGCACTTCTTTTAAAGAAAAAAATGTTTGAAATATAAGTCTAAGATTTGCTTTTAAACCAGTGTCTTTTTTTTTGAACAGTTAGCACACTACTGACTTTTTCTTAAAAACAAGCACCATTTTCTTACATCCTTGTTAATTTTTTTACAGTAAAGGATTTCCCTGTAGCTCTCTCACAACCAAATCGCAACCCTCCCCACTCCACCTCCAATGTGTATTCAGTCAGCCCTGACCTGGAGGTATTTTTCAATAGCCACTACCCTGGCCTGGTACAGGACGGGGGTTGTACTTTGGCTTGGAAATTTAAAGCAGGTTCTTGTTGGTACACAGCACAAATTAGTTACATATGCGGTTGGTAATCTTTCTTCTTCACTTATCTCTGATACAGCTTATACAAAATAATTGTTCTGTTAATGGAATACCACAGCAATTGCGAAAAGAAAAAAAAGTTGCAGCTTGTTTTGTTGACATTCTGAATGCCTCTAAGTAAACACAATTCTTTATTAGCTTTCAAAAGACACTGACTCCCCCAACCTCCCAGGAAGAGAGAATAACCTGCTGCCATACTGGTTTTACTCCTGCCTAAACTCCAACGGAAGCTTTAGCTCTGCCCAAAGGCTTTTCATCCTCCAGTAAGTTAGATGAGCTTCTTCACATGATGTTCTGATTATTTTAAGTGGACCACCCTCAACATGCGGACACTTATCAAACTGCTGAGTATGCCATGCTTGCTGAATGCCCCACAGGCTGCAGGTCACATGACCAAGTTCAATGTCAAAAGGGGAGGGGTCGTTGAAAGACACAACCTCCAGGAGGTTGATTGACTATAAGACCCTTCCACATCCACTGGGAAATAACAATTTAACAATTGGCCAGCAGACACATGAAAAAATGTTCACAATCATTTATTATTGAACAAATACAAATCAAGACCACAATGAGACATCATTTTACCTGTGAGAAGAGCCCAAGTGGAAAAGATCAGAAACAGCAACTGTTGGCCAGCATGTGGAGAGACACTTGTGCTATAATGGTGGAATGCAAACTGGTCTTGTTCCACTTTTGAAACTAGAGGTTATCTCAAAATATTAAACCTAGATCTGCCATTCTACCCAGTATATCCACTCCCAGGCATCTACCCCCAAAATTAAAAAGCACCAATTCAAAGGAAATTTGTACTGCTGTGTTTATGGCAGTGCTATTTACTATGCCTACACTATGGGAAATAATCCAGGTGCCCCAGAACAGGTTTGTGGGTCAGGAAGATGTGGTCTATATACACAATGGAATACTACTCAGCCATGAAAAAGACAGACTCATGTCACTTGCAGTAACATGGATGGACTTGAAAGGATAATGCTAAGTGAAATAAGTTAGGAGAAAGATAAATACTAAGAGTGTCACTAATGTGTGGAATATAAAGCAACTAAATTAATATAGACAAGCTGAAAAACTAACTCTTGATAGCTCACTACAGAACTAAAGTACCAAGGAGTGAAGAGGTCCATGAAGGGAAAAAACAAAGAGGAAAAGAAGCACAATAGTCTATGGTGGTAGAATAAAGGTGAGTTGATAGTGGGTGCACTATACTGGTAATATCTGATGGGGATACCCCAATATTATTCCATTAAATATAAGTTATTAAAGAATATAATTTAGAATATAAACTGCACCCCTCATTACCTAGTATTTCCCTGGGGTCCACGGTGCATCAAATGTATCTTGGCAGAAAATATCTCTTAGGAGACTTTTAGAAATGTGGGCCATTTTGAATGTTCTGGTGAAAACGCCCATCATATACATTTGAAATGTATGTATAGTTTTGTTGTCTACATTTATGTTGTTTATTGCGTACCTTGTATCTCTCTATTATATTGCTGTTTGAACAGTATGCTGATTTATTTGAATGAAGTATGAGGGGAGTGGAAGCTTGTACTACCTGAGTTTTCTTCCCAGACAGTAAAGCCACATGACAGGATGCTTGTTTTAAAAAGAACTATTTTGGATCTGATCTTTATGAAACTAACGAGTAAACTTGGGTGTTCAAGGACTGTTCCTTCAGTTATCTGTGAACCCAGCTAGCCCAACTGTCACTTTTTTTTTTTTTTTTTTTTGTTAGTTTTGAACCTTGTGTTGTGAAGTCATGGGGCTGGGAGGCAGCAGGAATCTTATGTTTCAGGAAGCAATGAAAACTCATAGAGTTTTCACGCCTCACTCTGCCAGACCCTACTCCCCCAGACTGTCTCAACCACGCACCTTGCCACTGAGAACTGACATACAGATTGCTCGAATTTACAATATACTCAGAATTTTCCAGCTTACGGGTGTCACAGAACAGATGGCACAGTTCCTGAGCCCAGCAGCTGGTGGGGACGAGGTTGAGCTAGGCACACAGTAGGAGCACCATAAACTTTGATTGACTGAGTTCAACGTGGCGGTTGACATGCCGCCATCCACTCCCCAGGCAGTATCCTTATCTCTCTCCAGGCTCACACCCCTGGCGCGAGAGACTGTGAGCTCCCGGCAGATGGCGAGTCCCGGGTGCCAGGTGTGCAGCACGCCGGGCGCGGTCTGGGGCACCGAGTTCTTTGGTCTCAGCCGCACCCCGCCCCTCCCAGCTCCACGCGTTCCCCCAATGCCCGCCGCTGGCTGCGCCACACGTGACGTGAAGCGGTGGCGGGAGCCTGGGGACCCACTGCGAGCGCCGACCGGGTGCTGGGTTAAGCTCGCGCGCCCTGGACCGGGCCCCGGCAACTAGCCACCCGCCACGACCCGCCCCTCTGCCCCGCGTCACCGGCCGTGCAGGCAGCCTCCGTGCCTCCCCACGTCCCTTCTGCACTCTCCCTCCATTCTCACTTTCTCGAATCTGACCTACTGCTTTCCCCCAGCCTTCTACCCGGCCGGTTTCCCTCGCTGGGAGAAGCTCCCGCCCCATCCCGCCCTGGCACAACCTCCAATTGTAGGCCGACTGGTTTGCTAACATTGCCTTAAGGTTGTTCTGGAAACGCTTCTCCGCCAGTAAAATCCGCCGCTTTCTCCACCGGTTCCAACTCTCACTGCTTCCACTAGGCTATTGGGCTGGCGGTGAGGATCCCGTGCGGACATGCTCCCACCCAAGCCGCGGGCTGAGAGGTCAGTGGGGGTGGTTTCCCCTCGAGGGGGAAGGTAGCTCACCCCGGACTACTGCACCCGAACTTAGCCGCAGTTACCGACAAAACGGCAGAGGCCCTCGCCCAGCCCCTCTGCAAAGCTTGTTTTTTTTTTTTTTTTTTTTTTTTTTTTTTTTT
>PVHY01010785.1:0-42687 GCA_004024945.1 Uropsilus gracilis
CCCCCCCCCCCAGTCCAACAGTGCTGGGCTGGATGTAAGAGGATTTCTGAAATGGTAAGGTCAAGGCCAATCCCTAGGAAGACCCCAAAGCCTGCCCACCGTGCTCGCTCTCCATTCCTCCTCCCCCACCAGCTGCCTCTCAGACCAGCGAAGGAAGCTGACCGGCCACGGTCCCTGACGCAGCCATTTCAAAAGAACAGGAAGATGGAAGGCAAAAGGGTACCTGGATCAGACAGAACTTCTTTAGCAGCTGCGATGTCAATGAACTTCTTCTCAGCCTTTTTCTTTTCTTCTTCATTCTGAAAGTTGTCTGGGTGCCACTGCAGCGCTAATTTTCGGTATGCTTTAATGATTTCCTGCTTTTTGGCATTTCTGCAGGGTTAATTAGCAATCATTAGTTATCAGTTAGTGTCCAGCGTGCTGCCTTAAAATCCTATAAGAGCCAATTAAGATCCTCCTGGCAAATGAGACGGGTTCTGCTAACAGCACCACTGCTGTCACGCACAGCCAGTGTCTGACACACAGTCCCGGGTGATCAGCACAGCCGCCTGGGCTCACCGGGGCTAATTAAAATACTCTTTACAACTTTCCCTTAAAAAAAATCCATTTTTAAACTTTCTGAGCTTCTAAGCTACCATGACTCCGTTCTTAGCATTTAAAAAAAGAGTATCTTTGAACCCCACTTTCTGTTTTGCTTCTGGATTAGCTTAACATGTTTCAGACAAAACTTTGGTTGAAAGATTGTTTTCCTGCTGAGGAAAGGCGGCCTTACATGAAGCACACGCTAAGTCACACATCGCCCAGGGCCAGCAAGGGATTCCGTGTGCTGTTTTCTCTTACCTCTCCCCCTCTGACGCCCACCAAAAGAAAACTCTTTCCTCCCCCTCTTCCCTTCTTAGGCCTGGGACCTTGTGCTAGAGCCCCATAGCTCTGCCCCCTGCTACTAGGTCTCTACAGTCACATTCCCGGCCTCTGTCAACTCTGTAACATTCTAAATTGCTTTAAAAAGAACAGTCTTTAACATTATAATCTCATTTACCATATATATGGGACATGAATCAAAAACTGAGTTAATGCAGATTTTACATTAATTCACCTTTTTACTCCCAAGATCTTATAATAATCTCGTTTCTGTGACTGTTTCAATAGTCTTTGTGCTTTTTCCAGACCTTCCCGAATCTGCTGATCATTTTCATTGCGTTCCTGAGCAGTTTCATAATCCTGAATAGCTGTCAAAATGTTTAAGACAATGTTGTTAATAGGAGTTACAGTTCTTGATCTTTACTTATTCTACAGAACTGACACGAAGATCATTATCCCAGCCCCTCCATTCTCGTGCCACTATTAGCCAAAGAAGTGATTACACCTTCATAATTTTGTTCACTAACTTAGAATAACACGTGAATCAAGGCTGAATTTAGGTCACTATATTACTGCCATTCGATAAAATGCACGTTTACTAGTCCATTCTCACATTATCCTCCCCATGCTTTTGAGCTATCACATACAAAGCAATCTTACTATCGCTAAGACAGAAATGATTGTTACAAAGGAAACAAAAGAAAATCTGTGTGGTCAGCGACAGATCAACAGTTTAGTTTCGCTCAAGCAAGCTTAGAATGGGGGCAGAACCGTCAACTGCCAGAATGACTAAGTCACCCCACAGGTTTCAGGCACAAACTTTTACAAACCTGATTACAGTGTCACTCAAAGAGTTCTGGTATGGTGCCAAGCCTGATGGCAATCCACATTGCGCCTTTTATTTGGGGCTATTTTAAATAACCTGAAAGTACAAGCGTCTGGATAGCTAACATCATGTGAAAAGCAGGTCTAGAAAGGTCTGCTGGCAAGGCTGCCCCTAGCTGACATCTGAGAAGTTGTCTTTTTGGAGTATTCCCAACAGTCCGACAAGAACGGCTCACTAGAGCCGAACCGTCTGTGAAAAGAATGTGGTTTATGCTGAACTTCTTCCCTTCTCCAAGTCTAGAATCTGATGTGGGCTTGGCAGATGGTACCTACCTGACCAGTCCCCAAAAAAGACCCTGGGCACTGGGTCTCTAAGAGCCCTTGGTGGACAGCACTTCATGTGAGGCAAGGCTTGTCCTGTGTGATTTCACAGAAGGACTCTTGAGAGCTTACAGCTGGTCTCCTCAAGACTTCACCCCTGCGCCTGTCCTCCTACGGACATATGGATGTGTTCTCTGGAAATACCGACATTTTTCCAATGGTCTCCCTATACAGGTAAACTAAGGATTGTTAGGCTCAATTTCTAATGTTTGTGGAAATGCATTTTCCTGTGAGAAAAGATCTCTCTCTGAATAACATCTGAGCATCCATCCTAGCAACCTAATCCTGGAAGCAGTTTAGGTATTACTGTCACCCACCCAGTTCACAGTGACAGCAAGTCTTTCAAAGTACACAGATACAAAAACCACTAATAGTAGTAGAGTGTAACTTTGCAATTAATACCCTCAGTGCCTGAGAGCTCAACCTAGTAAGAAAATGTACTTTGAAGCCACTGAATCCAAGGCGAGAATGTTTCCATACTACATTTTGCTGCTCATGCAAACTCCATATTCAAAACACATTTTCATTCTTTAATGTTCAGAGTATCTTCTCCAAAGCAGTCTTCCATAGACACTTTTTTCCAGCATAGGGGAAATATAAAATTACAGGTTGTTTCCTAAATCCACATGATTATAGCAAAAAACTAATCAGAAACCTAATAGGAAGATGCAAGATTTCCCACAGACAAACTTATTTTAAATTTAAATTTTCTCAGATTCTTCAATATAAGAATCTTAAAAAACTCAGTTATGTTTATCTCACTGCGCAGTCATGGAAAAGTAGAAAAAAAGTCAAAACAATAAGAACTCAGCAAAGAGCAGTGAGACAACAAGGAGATAGAAACATGAACTCAAGAAAAGATTCATCAAAACTACCGCAGAGGTGAAGACCAAGTGAGGATGAGCACAAGTACATGAATCATACGGGGGAATTTAGGAACTAACAAGATTTCAAAAGACTGGACGAAAAAGCACAGCCACAGGAGACAAACACAGGGAACGCCATCTATGTCTCACTGAAGCCAAAAAAATTAACCAAATGGTCAGAGCAAATTCTGAAATGAAAGATGAGTCCCCGTCCTGCAAGGCACATCAGGTACCAGGGCGAACTGCAGGCAACGGTCAACCCCAAGCTGTGTCCTGGCACTTAACACCCCTGATGGTACGGGCACATGGGTGGCCAGACCGAAACAAAAAACATGCTTCCACACTTTCCACAGCAGCATGCTTTTCCAGGGAAAGAACGGAACAATTCGCTACAGGAGACACAAACTATGACTGCGGTGATTTATTTTCTAGCCGTCCAGCCAATCTTTGGATTTGCAAAGTACGAACCACTTTGAACCTAAGTCAATAAAAATTCTCCAAGAGCCCCTGAGGAAACTACTGGGAGGAACTTGGCAAGACGAGAAATCACAGCCCAAGACGGGAGAGCGAACACTGAGCACTGCACAACCCAGGGAACCGCAGTGACCGAGCAAGTGTGTGTGTGCTCTGCCAGCGCGGAACAGACAGAAGAAGGGGAGACAAGATGTCTATCGATGCCCTCTGGATGTGGCTAAAGAATCAGAAATATCACCCACTCGTAAGCACAGGTCAACATGAGAATTTCATTAATGAGCACTGAGGAAAAGGTCAGAGGAGGAAATTAATAGTGTCACGTTAATACAACTATAAAAAATATCCATAAGGAAAAGTAGAAACTTCCAACTATCAAGAGTATACAAAATAAAACATCATATAGGTGCGCTCAACTTACCTACGTATGAATAAAACGCAGGCAGGATTTACAATACAGCGCCTAAGATTTACAGTGAAAGGAACTGAGCAAATAGGGATACATGCCTTACAACACGTCTTTGCAAAGGACTAACCATCTTTGTATTGTAAACACCTGCTCCCAACGCCTCACGTGAAGCTAAGATAGATGCAGCTATTGCAAGATCTGGAAGTTTCAGAAATGTCTGCTTTAGACACTGGCTGCATGAGTTCCCAGTTAGGACTGCTGCATAAACCCACCAGCATATGAGGAGTCTCCACCTAGCAACGCCAGCTTTAAGTACGACCCAAAACACAGAACAAACTCCCCCCTTCCTCCACCATGTATCCAGAGCAACTGCCTTAAAAATAAGCCAACTCGGAAGAATGACGCACCCAACCTGGGGATGAGCCTTGTGGCCCATACACACCCCCAGGTCATCCAACAGGTGTGAGGGGGCCCGGGCAAATGCCCAAAGTCCTGACGTTCCTTTGGATTAAAAATGCAAAAATCTGTTTCTAGTTTAAGGAACTTAAGTCATAAGCAGTATTTCTGACAAATGAATGTGGCTACTCTCTCTAACATGAGCTGCGTGGTGCATAATAATATAAAGAGGTAGAGTGAATTTCAAGGGATGGGGGGCAACTAGCGCCCTAGGAGAGGCAAGAAGACAGAAGAACCTGCGCAGAACATCAGCGACAAACTTCACAATTGTGCCCAGTCCAGCTTTCAACCAGCAACAGTGCTATTTGGCTCCTGTTCTCAGAACTCTGGATTTAAGATCGTAATACTACAATACCCACTGCATCAGACAGACTTAATGCACCAGTCACAGTCAGACGCAGAGGATAATTATACCCCAGAATAATGCTTGGACAGAAAAGTCAACACGAGTTCTCAACAACTACCCTGAAAGTGAGCATAATGAAATCCATTTACTGAAAAGTCTACTAGAAGCACTGCAGTCATCATTTTCTGAGCACTCATTTATGACAATGATGCTATGAGATGTGTCCTACTTGTATTCCAGTGTTACTGATAAGGATAGTTACCTGATTGAGAACACAGAACAGAAAGATAGCATACTCTAAAGATATGCAAATGAGCAACAAACACTATTGAAAAAATGCTCAACAGTCATTAGGGAAATGCCAATCAAGATGACAATGAGATACTGCCTCCCGTGAAGACAGTCACAGTAAAAAAAAAAAAAAAAAAAAAAAAAAAAAAAAAAAAAAGACAAAACAGAAACATCACAAGATGTCGAGTGTTGTCAAGAATGTGAAGGAACTGGAACCCTTGTGTGCTATAGATGGAAACAGAAAAATGGTAGTCACCATGGGAAATAGCATGGTGAGTCCACAGAAAACTGAACATAGACCTGCCGTATGATCTAGCCATTTCACACTTCACTTCTGGATATTTCTCCAAAACTGAAAGGAAGGTCTTGAAGCGGTACTTATAGACTTCTAGTATGTCCCCCAATATCTATCCTGATGGTTTTAATTTTATCATAACCCTACAATTAATAAATCTCCACATGCCAGTATTCACTAATCTAAACCTACCTTTCCTTTATCCATTACATACCATCATTTTAAACTGCTGATTTGAAAAAGGGAAAGCAATTAGAATATGGAAAGTCTTTATAGTTCAACAGATCATTATTTAGCCTAGTTAATAAGATTATTACTCAGTTACCTCATATATAAACCTCTGATTCAAATCCAAACAAGTACCACCCTTCAGTTTCCACTGTTCATTTCTTCTTACCACCAGCTCCAGAGACCTAGCCACCTGTTCTCTCTCTCCATGAGATTTAATGTGACTCAAACAACCATTTAATTCTTGTAAACTGTGAGAGACTGATCCTCCAAAGTATATTCTGTAACCTAACCTGTCCTGAACAAGAAGACAAAAAATAAATTATTATAAAGAAATATTAAGGGGGAGCCGGGCATGGTGGCACACGCCTGTAATCCCAGATACCTGGGAAGCTGAAGCTGGTTGCTTGAATCTGTGTACCCCAGGCAACGTGAGCCTGTGGTTCCACCGGCAAAAATAGCCTCAAAAAACTAGCCTCAAAAAAAAAAAAAAAAAAAAAAAAAAAAAAAAAAAAAAAAAAAAAAAAAAAAAAAAAAAAAAAAAAAAAAAAAAAAAAAAAAAAAAAAAAAAAGAAATATATTAAGGGGGAAAACAGATGTAAAAATACATCTATTCATATTAAGCATCAATTTTCTACAGGAATTAAGTTGTCAAGTTTCCCTAAAAATTGAATTCAGCTTAAAAAAGGCAGCTTTTCAATTACACTTAGCAGTCCACAAGACTGAATCTTTTCTTAACAACTAAGCTTTTTATGGTCTCTGCAGCATCTCTAAGTTCACAGGTAAGGGTTTATATGCACTTAACAGCACCTCTGATGGAGAGTCCCAAACTGGAATGCAAATTCTGCACAGCCATACTTAGTACACAACCATTTCATCAAGTAGACACTGGAGCTCAAGAGTGCAACAAGAAGCATGCTAAACACAGCAACCAACATAGATTACCTGTTTTATCAAAGCATTCTTAGGACTATAAAAACCCATCATTTTGACTGCAGTCATTTCAAGGCTCAATTACAACTATAAAAATGTCCCACATTCAGCAGCAGCCAAAGTTGACATTCCCAATAAACCACTTAGAAGCAAAATTCTTTTCAAATGAAGAAAGGGGGAAAAAGTGGATAATCCCTTCTGCCTTGATAAAGAGCACCTTAAACCCTTAATTTTAGGTACAGTTACCGCTTTCTTTGTGCAGGTTTTACCATTGCTGCAGATCATTCTTGTGCTGAAAAGTTTACCCAGAATTTCTACTTAGCATAATAAGATTGCTTTTTTGTGACACCGAAACTTACCTTAACAGCAGCACACTCTTTAAACACTTAGCACTCAAATGGACAAAAAAGAGCATCCCAAACCAAGGTCACCAGAAAAATCCTATTTCTGATATCTAATGTTTTACCTAACTTGAAACCTTTGCAATAAGGGCTAGAAAGTTCTTTAAATCTTTGTAGCATATTGTCAAATGAAAATAATAACAAAATAATACATGTGAAAAGATTCTATTTTTTTTTTTTTTTTTTAATGTTTATCACTGTGCCTGAGTTCTCTTCTAATAATGAGCCACTGCCTTCATTCTAGGTCCTTCTAACCCTGGGCAGACTCTGCTACTCCAGCATGAGCAAAGGCAGGTAAGTAGCTGTCCTAATGCTACTAGACAAGTTATGTAAACAGGTCATTTTGTACTTAGGTATATATGCCATAATATAGACTGTGACAATGCCCTGAATATGTTTATACATATACATGCATAAAATACATGTGTAAGTGTAAAGTTTGAAAACTATAAATTCAATATGAATAGTGATTACCTCTTGCTGATATGAAAGCTATAATTTATTTTTTAAGAGACTAGGTCTCACTATGCGGCCCGGGGTAGTCTCGAACTCTCAGACTCAAGTGATCCCTAGTCTCAGTCTCCCAATTAGCTGGGATTATAGGCGCCTGGCTGAAAGCTTTAATTTAAATTTTCTACTTTGTTACTTATTTTTCCTAATTTATCTGCAAGCAAGCTAACATTTTTAATTTTTATATTTCATTGAACTGCTCTCACAAGCAGAATTCTGTCCTCAGTATACCTTTCAAGTTATACTAAGAAAGAATTAACTTTCACTCTGCCACTTTTCTAAAATTGTCATGATTTTTAGGTTTCTAGACAAAAGGACGTCGAACACGTACTAACTTCATATACATCATTTTTAAGAAACTACAGATGGCTCCATGGGCGATTTACCTTCATCATACATTTCTTCTATTAAATAGGCCTCTGCTCGATCTTTCAGAGCATTCACATTGTCAGGTTCCACCTGTAGAACTTCAGAACAAACTCGAATAGCTTCAACAGGCTTCTCATCCTAAAAGTAAATGCAAGAAAAGGATTTGTGGCTATTATTTTGTATGCTAAAAGTTCTTACAATTCTGGGGTCAAGTCATCTGTTACCTTAGAGAAGCAGTGGCAGATCCTTTCCTTTGAACGAATTGTGTATTCTGGAACACTCGGTTCCGTTTTCATGACAGATTCATATTTGCTGGATGCATCTGTGTATCTAGTAAATGAGCAAATCATGAGTAACAATGGGATCTAGTTCCCCAATGAGAGAAACAGGCCTCTACTTCTCACTGCTTGGTGATCAATTCAAGCAAAAGAGCACTGCCTTCAAACATGGCTTTTGCCTTTCTAGTCTGAGCAGCAGAGAAGGCACTCGGCAATTGCTAGGAGACAGAACACCTGACCAGAGAAAATGTTAAGACAATCCAAAGCATGCTTGTGAGTACCATCAGCCAAATGAAGAAATTTTTTACAGAAAAATGCTCATAGGTTGAGAATACTGAGATTCAATGTTCTTTGCAGTACAATGTTCTAGTACAATGTTCTTTGCAGAAGGAACTGCTCACATTTCCAACTTCACGTGAACAGTAAAATCTATTTTAGCATTTTCTTAAACTAGTCACTTTCCCGGTAATGGCAAACTAAATGCCAATGGGGAAGTTATTCTCAAAGTGCTGCAATCTTCATATTTAATGCTAGTTATTAAAACACAAGTTTCAGTGTAAACAGAAGCTGACTCTTCAGTATCAGAGTCATAAGCTGAATGCTACAGCCTACCAAGAGGGTCTAACAACTGTGACAAACTACACAGAGGAGGCAAGACATACAGAGGTTTAGTTCTGACAACTACATGTGAAATTACAATTAGCTTCAAATAAAAGTTCACTTCAAAAACAATGCACTTCGCCTAGAAAAAAATGGGGGCATCGGAGATGGCCAGGCGTGGTGGCATGTGCCTGTGATCCAACGCTGGGAGGCAAGAGGTCAGGGATGGCTTAAGTTCGCGGGTTCAAGACTACCCCAGGCAATCTAGGGAGACCTGGTCTCGAAAAAGCAGCCGGGTGCAGTGGCAGGCACCTGTAATCCCAGCTACCTGGGAGGCTGAGGCTGGGGATCGCTCGAGTCTGCGGGATCGGTATTACCCCAGGCAACATAACAATGACAGTCTCAAAAAAAAAAAGCTTCTGGGAAGACTGAATAAATATACTTTCCCCCCTTTCTCCAGTTAAATACAGTGAAATATCCTACACATTACAAATTTTTAAAAATACAGACTCAAAAAGGGTGAGGGATCTGAGGAAAGACATGGTGTGGCAAGTCCCTTGGGTTTTATGTTTCGTCTGCCCCCCAACCTGGAGCTGAGGAAGCCAGCAACCCAGAGAGGTCAAGGTGTGCACACACATGCACGCTCACACCAGCAGCTGCAGGACCTGGAAAGAGCAGCCTAGCAGGACAGAAAATGTCTGACAGGAACGGCTCTCTTCCCACCAAACCCCAGATACAATTAACAGTCCCAAGTGCAGCTGCACCCACAGGTCAAGACAAGAACTGGAACTCCTTCATGGAGAAGCTGGAAACCTCCACTCTGACAAAGACGCTGTCAGAGTCAAGCCAGGAGCCAGCATGTCCATCCATGGTCAGAAACGAGTGTACCCAACTCTCCCCTCCCCGGACCAGCACAAGAAGCTGTATCCCCCCAACTCTCCCCGGACCAGCACAAGAAGCTATATCCCCCCTGCTCTCCCCGGACCAGCACAAGAAGCCATATCGCAAGTATCAATGAGTCCATGTGGGAAGCGCCTTCAGTCACCTGACAGCGACAGGTGCCACCCAGCCCTGCTCTGCTGCAACAACGCCAGGACAAAGCCAGCCAACGCAGGAGGTTTAGATTAAAGAAACACTTTTACATCATGAAATGAAAATGTCGAGGTTTTAATTTAAAAACATTCTTCATTACCAAGAAACACAAGATTTCAAAGTGAATGAGAAAGGACAATAAATTTCAACAGACAGAAATGTTAGAATTACATGACAGTAGTTTTAAAAGTCATGAAAAAAGCAGCAACAAAAACATGCTTAAAGCAAAAGCCAAAGCCAAAGCCGGCGTGCTGCAGCCAAGAGCCAAAAGGTAACCAAGTAACGGAACAGAACCAAGAAACTCAGAAACGCTGATGAGCAATTTCTCACCTGCCATCTCTGATGAGTTCTTCAGCTGACTCAATCAGTTTATTAAGTTTCTTCACTTGCTTATAATGTGCAAAACACCTTTTGTGATCCTGGTCAAGTTTAAGACATTCACGAACCTCACTGTTTATGTATTTCAAAAGAAGAAAATCTCCAAGTCAGCATAATCAATGCAGTTTTCCATACAAACCACAGAAGTGACAATAAACAGCAATTTTTGTTTGTAGCAATCAAACATAGTAATGCAGTAATTTACCAAACACTTTTACATACAGCATTACCCCACATTTAATTCAAATTTAAACGACATATATCAGAGATTTGCTTCTGCAAATATAATAAGACTACCTTTTATTTCAGCGAGTAAATTTCATAAAAATAAACTATGCAAAGAAAGAGCTTAAGGGTAACATAAATGAAGGAATACAGAATATAAAAACTGTCTTACACACAATTTTACTCATTTAAAAATTAAAAAGAAACGCCCTCACTGCGAACAAAAGAAAGATGGGGTGTTGTGTGTGTCACCAGCACTGACCTGAGGGACAGCTCGTGGTCACCCAGCTGATAGTACAGTGTGCTGATCTTATAAAAAGCCTCAGTATTATCATTCTTCAATTTGGATGCAGCTTTTAAGTCACTGATCGCTTTCCTAGGTTCCCCTTCTTTGATGAAACATTCAGCTCGAAGTTCCCGTAGTTCTGCATCCCAAACACAAACCTTGAGGAACAAAAGACCTAAACTTCAGGACACAGTCAGCCATGTACTCCATGCTTACCGCCCACATACTTTATCTGCAGATTTGTTAAGATGCCAAATGATATGATAACCTCTGTATAACGTATCATAAATAGTACTCTGAAATCCGATACAATTTAGATGTGACAAAATCCCAAGGAGCTCTTAAATAAATTAACAAGGCTCTGTATTAACAAAGTCTTTTTCTAACCCCTTATAATTACAGAATTATAATTCTATCATTAAATTATACAATTATAATTGTAAATAATTATTTCTAAGAAATTAATATTATATTTATTATATTATACTTATATTATAATAGATTATTATAAGTGTAACTAACACTTTGAAAATAAGAAAGCAAAGGATTTATTAGAATGTAGTTTTCAGTAAAATAGTTTGATTTCAAAGGGAATATTCTAGTCATATTTGTTATTTTATCAACAATTCTGATCTGTATTCTCAAATAAAGTCTAGGTTCTAAATACATAAAATGTTTATTCTATTAATAAATGTAAAAATGTTCCTTTTACTGATGTGAAATCCTCACATCACAGAGAGAAAATTAATAAAAGGATGAGATTTATATTTAGTAAGCACATTTATATTCAAAATTAAAATGCAAAAGTTAACCAATAAGTCAGTGGAAATATCTTTACCTATTTCTTAGAGCTGTTCTAGAAGTTATAGAAGCTGTTCACATATATCAACATATTAAAAAACAAAAATGTACTATGTAAAGTAAATATTATGGACAATAAGCTAGATCAAAATGGACCTACCTTGTAAATTTATAAAAATTTACAAGAAAGTAAAAGTTTTAACTTTGTATTTCCTCATTAAAGCATAACCAAAATAATTTAGTAAAAACATGGATTCTATGATTTTTCTCTATAAAATTATTAAAGTAGTGCTTAGTCAACATATAGCACAAGTTTACTGCCAAGATGAAACTGTACACCAACATGTTATGAAATGATATAATAAATATGACCTGTGATTGCTTCCGTGAATATTTCAGTAGATTTCATTCCAAAACCATCTGTTATTAATTCCTTCACATACAGGATAACTCTGGACCTAGGTTTCCTCATTTAGAATCCTCTGAATCTTATTAACTCTTCACTTGTCTTTTTCCTGAGAAGCACCTCACTCTATACATGCCGCTTCTCTCCAATTATTTTTCCTTTTTCTTCAACCAACTGTCATCTTTTACCCCATTATCTAACCTCTAGAGTTTTGTCCCCACCAAAATGAAAATCAAACAAAAATAGCAAAGTAGTGGGGGAAAAAGTCCATTAACTTTTCTTCCACAGCAAGAAAATACATTTACTGTGCATTTTCAGTACATTTACTGCAAACTTCAAGCTTTTGTTCTACAGAAACATCAGCTTCCATTTAGGAGTTGAAAGTCCACATACCAATCTGATTCCATCCTATCCAGGGTTTTTCTGTGATATATAACATGTCAACATGTACAAACATGCCTTAGAGTAGAAAGCAGTGTTAGGTTTGCTACCATCTCTAAAAAAACCTACCTCTAAAATCTTATCAAGGAAGGCTATAGCATCAGTGTAATCAGAGTTTTCAAAAGCATCAAGTGCCTGTGAACGCAAACGCTGCATCTCATCAGATTTAGCAAGCTGGATTTTGGCTTCCTTTTCTTCATTCTCACTTGGATTAGATTTGAGCTATAAAAATAATAATTTAAACAGTTTTAACCTCCTATGGATAACACACCGTGCATAATGATCTGACTTCCAGGTATTTAAATTTACTGGGGGAAAAGGGTAAAGAAACACAGGTGGATATGGTTGATCCTAGGAAGGCACTTTTATTTCCACCAAGCAAGCAGTAGAGCTACAGTCAAAAAAGACCTAGGGTTTCCCCAAACTTACCATGAAGCAATATATCCAGGAACGTGGAAGAGATGAGAAGGATAAAGGAAAGCACTGCTCTTACTTTTATCTGACTCAGAGAAAACCAGAACTTCATTTAGACAGCAGACACACTTCATTTAGACAGCAGCCTCATTATCAGACTGTTTCCACCCTTGTCTTCCTCCAACCCATTTTCCAGAGCAGTCTGAATTTTACGGAACCAAAACCTAGGTGCAGTATTTCCCCCCAATATGTGACTTGTTTATCCTATTCACAAAAGCCTTTCATAGAGAAAAAACTTTTAATTTTGATGAAATCTAACTTACTTTCTTTTTTCCTCTGTGGATTATGTTGTTGGTGTCGTGTCATGTCTAGCAACTTTACAAAGACAGAAGTAAAATGAACTTACCACTTTTTTAAAATCATCTTCTGCTTCATCAAGTTTTCCTTGTTTGAGCAACAAGTGACCTCTTTGTAATCTTGCCTAGAGAGGAAAAAAAGATGCCTGAATATGCCATGCAGCTCTAACTTTTCTAAAAACAAAGAATAAAACTAAATCAACTAAGGAAATAATGAAATAATATTCTTTCACTATCCATTTCACTTGACACTCAGAAAATTCTATAACCAACCAATGTGAATGATTTTTGTCAAAGCATGCTTCATGCTTCCTTAGAGATTTTTTGCTATACCAAAAAGAGTACACCTGATTCCATACAGACTGGTAAATGAATGTTCACAGCAACAGCACAACCCAAATTCCCACCAACTAATAGACCAATAAGCAAATGTGATACATCCAGATACTGCAATACCATTCAACCACAAGAAGGAATGTAGTACTGACACAATACAAGTTACAGCATGGAGGAACCTAAATACTATGCTAAGAGAAAGATGTCAGATGCAAAAAGTCACGTATTGTATAACTTCATTTACATGAAATATTCAAAATAGGCAAATCCACAGAGAAAGTAGTTGCTAGGAGCTAGAGGGAACTGGGTAGAAACTCCTAATGGTTAAAGAGTTTCTCTTGGAGGTAATAGAATATTCTGAACCTAGAGAGTGACACTGATAACGTAACCCTGTAAATATAATAAATAGCACTCAATTACACAATTTTTAGAAAGGGCTGTCTGATGGTATGTGATGAATAAATCAAATTAATTTTTGCTACTTCAACAAAGCTTGCATCACTTAAGACTTAACCAAAGTTCTGAAAAGAGATTTGTAAATATTTACACCGCTATAGCCAGAGTACCAATTTCCTATTTTTTTTTCCCAATTTCCTATTAATTTTAGACATTACAGTGACCTACCAATCATCAAGATGTCAATTATACTGTTAATTCCACCACTGAGAAGCGTGTGTGGTGGTTGCAGGGGAGAACTCTATTCAATACTGTATCCTCACCACACGCCACTGCTTAACTGAACAATCCCTCTACTTTATTCTTTACTTATGCTATCATCTTAAATGAAACTGTCATCAGTCACTTTTTAGCCTTACACCTTGCCCTCCACTCCATCCTCTTCACAGACCTGTCTTTCCAAAACACAAAGCTAACATTACTGCCAACCTTCAAAATTGACTGAGTGCACTCACTGTTCCTCTTTCACACAGATCTTTGGTTCCAGAGACTTTGAATTTTCTTTGTTGCCCACTCCACTCCATTATAGTGGTTTTCCAGATCCTCTTACTAGCTGGTGTCTGCCACAAGTCAGCCCTTGCCATTAGAAACAAAGTAGCTCTTCAAGATTCCCTTAAATTCTCTTTTCAGGAAAGTTTAGGTGCACTTACTGCAGTGAAATCCATCTTCAATTCAATCACTTTAGTTAAATCAGGAAGAGCTGCTTTCGATTTACCCATCGCTAAGAAAACAGTAGCTCTCCGATAGTAAGCGATGTAGTTATCAGGGTCACCATCTGAAAATTAAAATAATATTAGTTCTCAGGGTCATCAGAAAACAGAAAAAAATTATCTGATCTTTTAGAAGTTTGGCAACCTTTGTTCTAGAACATTAGCTTTATTCAACTCATCACTTTCATAAGTAAACAATTCGGTCTTTTCTTTTGCTAAACTGTTCTTAAGTGAGACTATGGAATAAAGATGCAGACTTCTGAACTGTTCACAAGATTTTAGAAATTCATAAACTACCAATGTACTTAATGCATCTCTGGCTCTTAGGAAACTCCACCTACACTGGCAGAAAACAAATCAAGGTATAAACCATAAGTCAGAGGAAGAAAACTGCGAGGAAAGTGAGTCTAGAGAACAAGATTAGAGAAGTCAATGGATCTGAAACAAGAGGAGCAAATGGATGTGTTAGGTTTCTGAGCTAATACCATTCTCCTAAGCACCTACAAAGTGGGGGAAAGAGTGAAACCCACCTCCCCAAACCCTGCCCCCCCTTACACACACGCAGAGATTTGGTCAAGATCATTTTTAAAATACTATGCCTTGACCAAATCATCTTTAAAAATTAAATATTTATGCACACAGATGTTCAAGAGTCTGGAGACGGAACTGACTCACTGCTAGAGACAGACTTTCACTACTCACTAATGCAGGAAACATGGTCACTCTGAATCTGATGTTGGGTAAAAGAGACACAGAGGATCTGTAGTTCTGCTCTGGTGAACATAAATCTCTTCCGAGATGCAAGAGGCCATGCACCACATCTCTGTCTCGTGCAGTCCCATCATACACAACTTAAATCTGATTCCCTGTAGCTACAAACAATCAGTGCTTTATGTCTCAGACTGCAGGTCTCCTCAGGAATTGCGTGCACCAGTCGAGATCACTGCTACTCACACTAAATCATGTTGCACAGAATGGTACTGACGTTCACATTCTGATTCCATTCGTATTGTCTCATGGTCCTGTGACTATAGAATTTCACAAATAGATTACCATGTTTCAGTTGCGCTGATTTACACCTTTCAGTAAGTAAAGGCTTTGAGCATACAGGGGTCAAGCCATCTCCAGAATTCTTATATGGTAATGAAGTTAAAGAAAAATAGTCATTTTAAGCTACTTTAATAATATGTCATATCCCAATCAGACCAATGGAACAGAACTGAGTGCCCTGAAATAAATCCACAGATAGTCAACTAATCTTTGACAATGGAACAAGCACAGTCCTCTTCAATAAATGGTGCTGGGAAAACTGGGCCAAGACATGCAAAAAATGAACCAACAAACATCCTTAACACCTTGTACAAAAACCAACTCAAAATGGATGAAAGACTTGGATGTAAGACCGGAAACCATAATATCCATAGAGGAAAACCTGGGCAAAACCCTTCATGAGCTACAATTCAGAAATTCACTTCTGGACACATCTATACTAGGTAAAAAAATGAAGGAAAACATAAATAGATACAAAAACAGATGGGACTACATAAAACTAAAAAGCTTCTGCACAGCAAAAGAGACAACAGAGGAAACAAAAAGAAACCCAACTGAGTGGGGAAAAAATTTTGCCTCCATGAGTGGTAAGTGTCTGGTAACAAAAACACACAAAGAACTCACACAACAAAGGCAAAGAAAAAAATCCAGTTAAAAAATGGAGAGGAAAATTAAAAAGACACTTCTCCAAAGAGGAAATACAAATGGCCAATAGGCACATGAAAAAATGCTCAATGTCACTAGCAATCAGGGAAATACTAATCAAAACCACAATGAGATACCACCTTACACCAGTAATAATGGTCCACATCCAAAAAACGGGCAACAAGTGCTGACAGGGATGTGGAGAGAAAGGAACACTCTTACACTGCTGGTGGAAATGTAAACTGGTTCAACCACTACTGAAAGCTGTGTGGAGGACCCTCAAACTTATGAAAATGGAACTACCATTAGACCCAGCAACTGCTCTTCTGGGTATCTACCCAAAGGAGACCTCAATGCTTGTACAAAGGGTCACCTGTGCCCAGATGTTTACTGCAGCACTATTTATAATTGCAAGGACACGGAAACAACCCAAATGCCCCAAAACAGATGACAGGATGAAAAAGATTTGGTAATATATACACAATGGAATATTACACATCAATTAAAAACAACAAATTTGATGATTTTATGGTAACATGTATGTACCTAGAAAAAAATCATGTTGGCAGAAACAAGTCAGAAGGAAAAAGACAGAAACAAAATGGTTTCACTAATATATGGACAACTGTGTACTTTTATATATAAAAATTTCTAGAAAATACCCAAAAAAAATCATATCCCTTTATGTTTCTGCCAAACATGAGATTAAAGAAAGCAATAATAAAGCATAGAATTGGCATGTTTCTGCAAATATTCTCATGTTTCTGCAAATATTCTCATGTTTCTGTAGAATATTCTACCATGAAAATATTTGCATTTTTAAGATGTTTTAATTAACACAATAACTGAAAAAGTTTTCATTACCACTTGCAGCACTGAAGACAATCTGAATCACCAAAAAAGTGCGGATTTTGTAATGACATGGTAAGATAATAGTACAATATAATAGTCTCCAATGAAAAACAACTTATGCAAATTGTTATGCCAATTAACTACTACTTCCCCAGGTGAGCTAATCAAGGAAATTTAAAAAACACAAAACAAAACTAGTAACATATCAAAACTTTTCAGAAATAATCCTTTTAGGGACACAAAATAAGCTTTATCTCTGGAAACCTTACGTATGTGATGGTAGCCTATTTTCCCAAAAAAAAAAAAAAAAAAAAAAAAAATCCTAATATACGTTAGTCTACACAAAAATTATTTTTGGGGGATGGCATCATGAAAATTTCAGGAAATATCTTAAAAGCTTACATTTTCTTAAACAATTTGACCAATGTTATTAGACTATTACAAGTGGTTAAAGCCAAGATTTAAAAGCTAGGCACTACTCTTTTGTTCCAGAAAGCTAATAATATCAGTAATGAAAATCTGAATTTAATCAAAAGCATAAAGAAAAAGTGTCAAATCAAAACTTATGCTTTGTTTAGATAGTAAATTCCAACAAAAGGATAATTATTCTGATGAAAATAGTATCTTACTAAAAATATACCAAGTTAGTACCCCACAGGATCTTATCTACCTAAAGTAAAGGTGAAAATGTACATGTCAGTGTCAGAAAGTCCTAGCACAGAAAATACTGCAGTGACACATAAGGAAGAGTCCTCACTCAAGAACCTTGTTCTGTTCTCAGTTGACACCGCCACAGCCTATGCACAAACAGACTACTAGCAGCTTAAGGGAGGTAGCAGGAGTTTGACCAACACTGAAGAGGCAATGATTTGCAGGCCTCAAGGTAAGTACTATACTGATGATCTCAAGTCATCAAGAAAATTATACTGTAGTCAGTGAAATTTGCTGACAGAAAACTAACATTGAGAAAAGTTTTTCTGTCAAAATTAACTTGGTACTTATTCCTGGTATTAACAGTAGTCAGTCACAAACACCTAGAAAATTCTCTTAGGTTAAATTCATAGATATAATGCAAGGGTTAGATTTCTATTTTATTGATCTACTTCTTTATTGATCTACTTTATTGATCTACTCAGAATTCTATAGTTTGTAAAGTTTTATTTAACCACTTAATGTTCCCTTAAAACGCTGTCCAGAGAAAGAACTATGAATCAGAATTCATCAACATGACCTGAGTGTTTTGGTTCCAAGATACCAACCTACTGCAGCATGAAACTGAGACAGTGCGTCAGCGAGCTGTCCTGCTGCAAGTAATTTCTTGCCCATTTCAAGATGTTTCTCAACATCTGCATTTACTCCACATTCAGCACCTAAAAACAAATGGGGGAAAAAAGGTTAGCTTTCCATGAATCAAGACTTCATTCTAAAGAATGAAATGTTAAATTTACAGTCATCTCCCTCGGTCATCTACTCACAAAAAGTGGCCTAGCAAAAGTAACAAGCACAAGACTTAGATTTATAAAATACAAGCAACCCAAAATATAACATTTCAGCCTAGTCAAAGGAATGTAACCAGGGCACAAAAATGAGGGAAACTGCATAACACAATAGTAGTAATAATGTGGTGAAAAAAATCAGAATTGCTTGGTTCAACTAAAATTTCACTTTAATGAACATTACAGACACCACAACCATCGTGGAATACCTACTGAATATCTATAATGCGCCAGGCACCCTTTAGGTATTTGGGGCCAGGGAGAAAAGCATAAAATCTGCCATTCATGGCACCTGCCATTACGTTGGAAGGAGACAGCCATGAGCAAATAAGGAAGTTACACAGACTGCTCAGGGAAAGACACTATGAAGAACATGAAGCCCTGTGAAGGGAATCAGGAATGAGGTGGCTTCCAGTATAAACTGCAGTGGACGGTAGAGGGTGGACCACCCAGAGATGCTGATGTCGGAAGACAAAGATTTAGCTGATGGTCATGAGGAACTCACTTGCACATAGGGAAGAACTGGCAAGAAGTTGAATGAAATTCACTTTATCTTGCTGTCTGCCCAGTTTAACAAAGACCAGTTCACAGCGTTTACTATTCCTTGTCTGTATTTTCTGAGTAGTGTTACCCTGGCTGCCAGTTGGACCCCTCCACACAAGGAAGGGAGAGTGAAGGGAAGAAGGAAGGAAGCCTTAGGGTTCTGTAGAGCCCTGTTTGTTTTAGGCAACAATGTAAAAACATTTAGACTACTTAAGAATGTAAGGGTATATAATTGAAAGGACCTGGAAACAACACAAATGCCCCAAGACAGATGAAAAAGATATGACATACAGACACAATGGAATAGTATGCGTCAAGTAAAAAGGACAAATTTGATGATTTTTTGTTAACATGGATGTACCTAGAAGAAATCATATTGGCAGAAACAAGTCAAAAGGAAAAAAAGAGAAATCAAATGGTTTCACTAATATATGGACACCCAAACGAAAGTACACAACGGGAGAGGGGACCAACTGGAGCAGCCAGGGAAGGGAGGTGGTGGGTGACATATATACATATATATGTGTATATATATATATATATATAATTTTTTTTAAAAAGAATGTAAGGATAACTTTTGGAGAAGCAAGCTTGGGAGGTTCAATGGACTGGAAAAGCACTTATTTTCTCATTTCAAATGAAGATACATATATTTTGTTCTATAAAAATTCACTAATACCTAAAAACTGGCTATATCCAGATAGAGAGTTACCTGTAGTTGCATCCAATTCAACACCGTACCCAAAGATAAAACCTGTTTATTGTAATGAAGGCTATGGAAAGTTTTATTTAACGAAAGTTCCTGAGTATACACTGTGTAAAACTTTGCTATCATGGAGATAAACAGAGTAGTCTCTTCCATAAAGCAAGGCGCGCTGACTCTTCAGGGCTTGAGTCAGGAGAACTCCCAGCCTGGAGGTTCCCCTGACTAACTCAGGACAGTCTCTTACTAGTATATTGAAACCTCTGCTACATACTAACATTTTTACAGAATATATAGTATGAAAAATGGGTTTGACCTCAAAAAATTATTTAGATGGGAGGATGAAAGCATAGCTGAGACAAATCTGTCTGTGTTAACAATTTGTGGAAGTGAAGGGGGGTAATATGTAGTGGTTCATAATGAAGCTGGGACCCCAATGTGGGCAGTAATGAAAAATAGGCATTGATGTCATTAGCTGTGCCTGAAAAACACAGATTAAAGAGGCCTAAACAGGATAATGGTACTGGCCTAAAAAAGAAGGGTACTTTTACTTTGTTACAAATCCCAGCTGGGGAAGGGGACTCTATCACCAAGAGGGTGTGTAGAGGGACATTGGAGCCTTTGGCTTTTAGGAGGAAAAAAAGAAAAGAGAAGGACCAGGGGGGAAGAGAGAGAGAAAAGGAGCAGAAACTGGGGAGAGAGACTTTTGGGGAGAAGAGAAAGATGAGAATGGCAGGCAGGTAAAGAGTAGCCTGCGTGGTAGCAAGGAGCCATGGTGATTGGCAGAAAAACAGCCAGTGTGGAGTGTGTGGCACCTCGGCAAGGCGGCATAGTGAGCTGGTACCTGGATACGGCCAGGGATTTGCATCTGGAAAGCTGAGCTGTGTGTCAGCAATTGTGGAAGAAGTTTGAAGAGCCTTAGAGAAGCAGAGCAGCCGGAACACTGGAGAGAGAAGAAGCAAAGAGAAGACACCGGAGAAAGACTTGGTTGGCAACATCTGCCCCTTTTTAAGGACCTGATTTCAACAATACTGTTCCTTTTAAGATTCTCCAAAATCAGAGTTTCTTTAAACTTAAATCCTTCCAATGAAGAGAAAACTGTTGACAAAATTGCAAAATTTAAAAAGTATTTTAAAGAAAGCAGACCTCAGGGACAACAAAATCAAGACCACCAACTGAGCAAACAAGCCCACCTCTCAACATGTTCCAATTCAGAAATGAAAGAAGTTAAAGAAATAAATGCATAACCTTGCCAGGAAAAGTTTAAAGAACAGTCATCAAAAACCAAATTTTACAATGCAGACTGATGACAGCATCACATGCAGACACCCAACCACAGAAAGTACGCTGGAAAGGTGGCTTCACTTCTCTGAATGCTCCAAACAGAGACACAAGCAAGGTAAGGGGTCCTGGGAAATTCTCAGTCTCCAGTCTGGCCATCCGCCCTTTCCACCACCAGCATTCAAAGTCTGGCAGTGAGCATTTCTGAAATACAAAGGACCATAAAAATCAATCCTTAAGAAACTAACACCAAATAAGGAACTAAAGGAACATAATTAGTGGAGCAAATAGAAAAAGCCTAAACATGAATGTAACTTCTGTTCTTAAAAGATTCAAAGGATGCCACAGCCACAGAAACAGACCAAGTATCTACGCACAGACAGCTCTGGCAGTGGGAGGCAATGGAGAAGAGGTAATGAAATAATCTCTTAAATTAGGGTGACCAACTGCCAGGGAAAGGAGAATAGGAGGAGACAGGGGCCAGTAAATCCTTAAAATAACATTTGGGTCAAAACATAAACACAAAAGGGAGAGGTGTAATAGAAGCCTCCAGCAAACCAAGAATGACCAGGAAAGGAGTGTAAGACCGGTGCAGAGATCCAGGGTAGGACGTGGGGGCTCCAGTCAGCTAAGAGAAGAGGGTCCAGGCAAATGGCTCTCACTGGGCCTTGAGCTAGGAAAGAAATTTTCTTTTTCTTTCTTTTTTTTGTTTTGCCTGTGGAACCGCAGGCTCATGTTACCCGTGGTACCACAGACACAAGCAACCCCCAGCCTCAGCTTCCCAAGTAGCTAGGATTACAGGTGCGCCACCACACCCAGCTATTTTTTGGGACTAGGTCTCATTGTGTTGCCCCGGGCGGGACTCAACACTGATCCCTGGACCCTGCCACTACTCCAAAAGTTGTAGCTTACAAGCAGGCTAAGCAGCTAATTCCATTCTAATTAAGGAGGGATATCATTAGAATGAGTTTTAGTAAGAAAGTATCTGATTTACATTTTTAAAAATAGCTGCAGTGTGGGAAACAGACTGGCTCTGAGGCAGGCAAGACCAAGTGTGGAGCGAACAAAGGAGAGCAAGTTGCATTACACACACAGGCATAGAAAGCAGCAGCAATGTGCATCTGGTGCTGTCTGACTCTCCTCAGAATTTATTCATGTATTCCTTATAGGAAAAGAAGTAGACCGAGGAATGAGTTTTGTTAAAGATGCTACTTACTAAAAAAAAATCACTTGTAATTGAAAACTCTTGTTTCAAAAAATATTTGCATATACTATAGACATAAAGTTTATGAATTAGCAGGCAATTAAGTCAGGAAAGAAAAAATAACCTTCAAGTTTTGTTAAATGATAATTTAAAAGTTTAGTATTACAGTCAAGGCTTCAGAGAATACAGTCTAAAATTTAAAACTGGCCTCATCTTTTATAGACATGAAAATATTTATGTATGAAATAGTAAGTATGATGCTTCAACTAATCCACTCTACAGATGAAATAAGATCAGTCACTGAGTTGATCACTGTTAAAGCTGGGGGGTGAGAGTATGGACTTCATTATATTATTCCCCACTTTTACAAAAGTAATTTTTCACAATTCATTTTAAATCTCTTAAGGGATTAGAGGTGGGGAAATTAAAAGTTAAAGATAGTACTTTTTTTTTCTTTTTTTTGAGACTAGGTCTCACTATTGCCCGCAGGCTCACATTGCCTGGGGTACCACAGATTCAAGCAATCCCCAGCATCAGCTTCCCACGTAGCTGGGATTGTAGGCGTGCACCACCATGCCCAGTTGTTTTTTTGGAACTAAGGACTCGAACCACGATCCCTGGCCCCGGCCGTGGCTTCCTAGGCTGCTGCTTACAAGCATGCACCACCATGCCCAGCCTTAAAGATAGTACATTTTAATTTTTTTATATTAATAAATAAACTATATACTCACAAACATTTATAATTCCTAGTGTAAAATATAAAAAGACTGGCTCGTGGTAAATTATACTGAAGATTGAACTAAAGATCAAGTAAGGTTGGTGAGTGCTGTATGTGAGCTATAAAATGACCCAGGCTGTTACTGTAGAACAATTAAGTACTACAGCAAAGTGATGGATATTTCTGTGCTTTTAAAATGTGGGGAGTTGGGAGGATAGTCTTCAAAACATACAAGGATTTCAAATGATTCCCTGATATATTTCCTCAAAGGGAAAATAAGATCAGTGTGGGGAATAGAAAATTCCATATCGCTTGGGAAGGAAGAAATTTGGATGAGAAGTAAACAACTAGTGCACTCACCTGCACAACAATAAAGTAAACAGCTTTCATACTTTTATAACTAACTGAGGCTTTAAAAAGTTACTGCCTCCATCCTGTCTGAAGACTCACAGAAACTGTCAAAACAATAGCAGCTCTTAGTACAGAGCAGGCAAGATCCTGCTCCTTCAACCCCAGCATGAACCAGGTTGTTTGCAGTCCTAAGTCTTCCTCTTCACAATTAGCCCATCATTTTAGCCACAACGTTTCCAACCTCAGGAGTGCAATCTGAAAGTCCAGTGGGAGCAAAAGATGCACCTGTAAGACATGGCGTGTCCCCTGCAGGAGACTCAGGACTCCGCCAGGGCTCTCCAGCTCCTGCATCTATCTGTCCCTGTCTTACTATTCCACCCCACTGCGATTCAGAGGAACTTCAACAAATACTTTCTTTACACCAATCTCATGAGACAGAAGTGGCTGAAACACTGATGAAGCGGCAACAACCACGAGATTCTTCCTTCAGGACAACAAGAAACCAGACGGGACCACGAGGGACACCACAGACCACAATGTGAAAGCATGAGTCGGTGACTATGGGCGACCCCAGTAGTCACCGACAAAAGCGAGTCCCTGCGCATGTGACTTCAAATGAGACTTGAACCTGACGGTGGGAGTGAAATCCATCAAAGAACGGGAGCCCCAGCCTGGCAGGGCAGAGAATCAGTAACCAGATGTGACCCTCACAGGCACCCCGCAAGTTGCAGGGACTGGCCGGGTCACTGAGGCAGCAAGTGCTGTTAGGATTCCCTTAGCTTTTCTCCAAGTCATAGCAAAACACAAACCTTTTTTCACCTGGAGTTCTTCAAATGGGGCTAACCTGGTAGCCTCGCTACGCTCGCCTGCCCCTAAAGTTAGGCTGTACTCTCTTTCCAAAGACTGAGCTACCTTTCACACAAAATTTCTCACGCCTTCTAACATGAAAAGTGGTGCCCAGCATTCCTCTGTGCCTTCAAAAATAATATTACTTCTTTATGTTGCAATTTTATCCGATATAAACTATTCTTCCTATGACAAGGCTGTACCACACCCTCTACCAACATTCTGTGGCCCACCCCAGGCATCCAGAGAGGACTCCGTATTACTCTTTCGCTGTAGTTCAGTCACATTTCCCTACGAAAGCGTCCCAGAGCCAGGGTTCCTTGTGCAGGCCTTTCTCCTGCAAGGCAGGCTGTGCCTCCTAACAGGGACCTTGGCTCCAGACCCAGATCGCACTCTGCCGCCAGGGCCATCCTCCCCAAAGGTACTCTCAATAGAAACGCAGCAGTATTTTCACGCTGCTGTCTAGCTTCAGTTTGATCCGCCATCATCAGGTCCCACGGGGTGAGTCCAGACTCATCAACCCCAGCTCCTCCACCTCTCACTCCACACGCCTGCAACCTAAGGAACTGACAAACCTCCCTGAACACATCAGGCTCCACCCTCTTCCAATCACACCTGCATGCAGAGGCTTCCCTGCCTGCCCAGCCCAAGGTCGGGTTCTGCCAGAAATGCTAGTTATTTGTATAACTTGCCACAAACTACTGCCTTTACTGAGGCGGGGTCTCCAGCATTCCTACTCTACTTTGCATCCCCACACTCTCAAGTAGATGGCTTCACTTTGCAAACTCCCTTCTATGAACTCATTCCCTGTTTTAAGACTGGCACTATTTGCCTGCCTTTTACAGCTCCTAACACTGATCAAAAGCAAGTGTGAGACAAGGAGTTCTGATACCTAGTTCGGTACCTTAAATAAAGTGGACACCAGTATTCACACATCCTGGTCAGACGGCCCACCATTCCCAGAACTAGTCTCAAGACACCGCTCCGGATGCAGGTGTCTACTTAATTACCTTCTCCTGCCCCACTGAAAAACAAAGACACCCACTCTGACAAGCAGAGTACTTTAAGCTAAGAGCAATGAAACCCCACGAGGCTGAGAACTTTCATCTCTCTGCCTCCATCCTTTATCCTCCCTAATCTAAGAATTCCTCACATCCCAAGTATCTACCGTTTTCCCTAATCAAAGAAGCAGTCACTGCTCCACCTTTTATGACCTAGAATATCATTTTGTGGGTCTCATCTAGTTGCAGTTTTCGGTCTGAAACATGTCCTCTCTGAGAATTTCATCTTTACTTACAGATGAAGTCATTTCTGTCCTTGTCACGCACAAGGACGAAGCATCTCCACCCTTTCTCCAGGCATTTAAGCGTCTCAAAGGCAGATCTCCCTAACCAAGAAGAGAGCTGCATAATCCTTGTCTCTCCAGGCCTGCAAGTTACCACTGACTGCTTTTCCTTCACTAACTCACCTGGCACTGCTCTGATTACCTGTGCAGACCAAGAAGCAGCCAGATGGGGGATTTTCCTCTTCTCCCAGACAACTGATGGTCATCATTTTTCTTTGACATTAGTGTATTATATATAATTCATCAGAGTAACAGAATCTAAGATACAAAATAACAGTTATCACATCAAACTGATACTACCAATGGGGGAAGGAGGAGGGCAAGTTATTTGTAAACTGGATGTTTTTGCAGTATCTCAACTCTATTTTGAGCCATAGATCATTTTTTTCCTTTGCCATGTGATCTATAAACATTATTTTTGGAGAGAAACCAAACATGATGCTACGACCTCATCCACGTTTAAGAGCAGTTTTCTCCCTCAATGAGTACCAACAATAGATTAGCAAAATATGCAGGGAGGGCAGGAGAAGACATGGAATAGTGACCTTGTTCAGTGAGGTTCATATTAGAATCTGTCATATTTTGAAAAACAAAAAAATAATTCTGAGAAGCTTAAATTGAGGCCTTTCAACCAGAACTACCACCTTTCCAGTGAGTCACAAAATGACCAATGCTAAGAGAAAGAGCAGAGGGATCCCCTGTGTCCTTTCAGAAAACATGGCTGTTCCCTTCCCGGGCTACATTTGAATGCCAAGAATGGCAACACTGTAGCCATCAAGGCATGGACAGTGCTTAGTGTTCAAAAGAAATGCCCCTCAATGTGACCAGGGCAGAACCCTGCCAGTCGCCAGCCACTTCACCCTGAGCGCCTGGAACACTCCCAAGAGCCCAGAGAGCGTCCTGAAATGTACAAAGAAACTGATCAGAAAATAAAGGACAGCGAAGAAAAAGGCACTAGGATTTCAGTGAACCATCAGCCAGCTGCATCCAGAGCAGCACATTTTCTGAGACCCACGGAAAGGAGCCTGAGTTGCTGGGAGCCATTCCCTGTGAATTCATGACATGTTAGGTGTGCAAAAGATCTCTGGATAATTTATTTTAAAAAAAGAAAAACTTAAAATTGAGGGGTTAGATATATGACATGCTAAGTCAAATCAAGAGTGATAGGACCAGACTGAAAACAGGCAAAAAATGGAATAGAGACTAAGAATTAAGGTAAGGCCAGCTGACAGATCTGGAGGCAAACCTGGATGTGACTGTTCAGGCTGGAGCACTCAGGATGGGAGGAAAACTCTGAGATGACTCTACAAAGGAACACAAGTGTTGACCACCTCTGGTATGCCAAATGGCACACAGCACACAAGGTCAGAAACAACAACACTGTCTGAAAAGATCCAAGCAAAATGGGGTTGAGAGGAATCTCACAGTGGGAACGGAACAGTGGCACGGGCACAGGAAGACAGGGCAGAAGTTCCTTATTATAACAAACCCACAGTTGAGCAAGGGCCAGTAACAAAACAGCACCCAAAACACACTGAACTGAGAACCTTCGGCCTCATAAGCACCTCTCTGCAGTCACTGGGACTAGAACCTAAAGTGTGGTTCTCGCTACAAAGTCAAACTGAAAGGAAGCACAGTTGACATCGTTGTGTAGGATAATGCACCCAAATCTTCTGATCTTCTGAGGAAACTAGGAAAATAAAGTCTTTGTAAACAAGTTTGCATAATTTCAGTCCTTGTTTCACTTAACTATAAACACAAACATGTTATATATGATGGGATTTCTTGCTCAAGGAATTTCAACCTGGAAAGTAATTTTAGAAAAGTTCACGTCCCCCTCCTCCCCCCAAAAATTATTGCACAGCCACCTCATGTCAACATGTTTTTGGATAAAGAGACAAGAGTTCTTTCCATAAGGCTTATAGTCTAGAAGGAACAGACAAAAAAATGAATTAATTTCAGACATTAAGTCTTATGAAGAAAATAAAATTAAGGGGAGAGTATTATGGGAAAGAGAAAATACGTTTTATGTAATATGTCACAGAAGGGTCACTCTAAAATGAGAATACGCATCTGACGATCTCAGAAGAGCTTTCCCAGACTGTGGAAATAAGAACAACAAAGATCTGTAGTCAGAAATGAACCTGGCATTGGGGAGTGAAAGCAGCTGATGTAGCTAGAGCCTAGTGATGGAGCAGAAGATTAAAATAAAAAGGGTAAAGTACATCGGCATCAGGTATGAAAGGACTTGCAGTATTAGTGGAGTTGAGGAGAGAAGATGAAGAAACGGAGACTACTAGCAGCTCTTAAGGTTCTGCTGTCAGGAGCCGAAGGGAGACCTGCCATCAAATCCAGTCTAAGAAGGAAGCTCACAGCAGGCTGAATTGCTGATGCAATGGCCCAGTGCAGAGGGGAAAGTGATGACACAAGAAAGAGTAAATGCAGAAGCAGTATTTTCAGAAAGTGAGAGAAAATGGAAGCGAGAGCCTAAATGTAGGGATTACATTTTGCCCAAAATAGAAAATATAGATGCTGTACCCATTCTAATCTAAGGAAAGGGGCAAAGTGAGTACAAACACAGGTCAGTCAGGGACCCAAATGGCAGAATAAAAAGAAAACTGCTGTGTCTTCATTTCTCAATGAAGACAAGACCTAGAAGGGAAGTAAAATGAAAAGGACACTTAGGGAAAAGTATATAATACTGATTTTCAAAAACAGACATACTAAAGAACTGTAGGACTGTTGACACTACTGAGTGTGATTAGAAATTCTGACTACAAAGCCGGGCACTGTGGCTCATGCCTGTAAGCTTCAGCCTATGAAGTGGCCAGGGTTAGGGATCGCGGTTAGAGTCCCACCTGAGGCCATTAGCGAGACCTAGTTCCAAAAAAATAGCTGGGCGTGGTAGTGCGTGCCTGTCATCCCAGCTACCTGGGAAGCTGAGGCTGGGATTGCTTGAGTTTGTGGTACCCTGGACAATGAAAGCCTGTGGTTCCACTGGCAAAAATAGAAAGACCTGGTCTCAAAAAAAAAAAAAAATAACAAAAAAAAAATTCTGGTTGCAAACTCAAAATGAAACCAGTGAGCGGGTTATCTCCATCCTTCTTCACTTATGTTTAATTCTGAGGTGCCACAAACAAGGTGGGTTTAATCATTATTAAATTTTGTCAAGTAAGTAAAACAGTACGTGGGCTAGGAAATTAAAGAGCATTGACAATGTAACAGCTGCAAAATAGAACACCAACCTGGAAGAGAAGAGGACATGTATGCTTCACAGGTACACAGCCTATACCCGGGTGTGGTTTATCATCTCAAAACAAAAAACACGAATTCCATACTACGTATACTGCACCAAAGAACAGCAGTTTAAGCCTCTGATGAGTGATTACATGAGTCTTCTCTAGATTCCAGAAATCCAAATGACACAAACTCAGCAGATGGCTTTTTTTTTTTAAATGCAGTTTTTCAAAGATTTGAAATGAAAATTGAATCTTCGGTTGAAATGTTAGCAACTCCAACTGCCCCACATAATCAAAACTGGTGCACTCACTCAGCAAATTAGTAGATGCTACTAACTACTCAAAGGAACTGAAACTTTGATACTACTGCTAACTATAGCCTATCTCGTTATTAGAAGAAATTAAAATAATTCTGGAAGCATTTAACCATCTTGAATACTTGTTTATATAAATTACTAAAGGTCATTCAGTTTTGCTACTTTATTCTCTCCCTATTTTAAAAATGTCAAGAAAATTCTACAAAAAAAATTTTTAGTATAGTTAGATTCCTATAAAAATTATCAGTATCTTGTATATTTATACATGCCTAGCAATTCTTTTCCCTATGGCCAAAATATGATGTAGTCAACGCGGTGAAGCAATGAAAAACAGAGTCCAGATTGCATGCTAAGGAAGCAAAAGATAAAAGGTTAGGTTTCCAAGCTGTGTTCCTACATAAGTCACCAAGCAGAAAAAAAAAACCACTAGCAAGGATTTAAAAACAGCTTCCCTATCTGTAATACGAGAATACTAAAGTAGATACTGAAGTTTTCGTTTGGTTCTAAAATTCTATTCCTAATCTAATTCTTTGGACTAACCTCTTTCAAAGGACTTTTTGAAAGGGGGATATATTAATCCATGAGCCTATTACACAGTTTCTTTCCCTGGATTACAATTAACTTTCTTTTTTTAAACAGTCTAATGAAAAACAAAGATGAATATTTTTAAATCAGGAAAAAATAGGCCAACTCAGCTCATTACAGTGGCAATCCCATCAGCAGTCAGTCCTGCAGTTTCACTTACACCCTCCAAATGCCCATTCCCCATTATTCCCTTTCCCCCTGGGGACTCAGGTCTAGCAATGGAATCCTGTAAGTGAAATGCCTCCAGGACAAACTGGAGGTTGAGAAACCCAGACACTAAACTGAGAAAACAGGAGCCAACGGTTTGTTAATTCAAATCAGTCTCTTACCTTTCTATCACTATCACCAATTTAGTCTCTGGTCTATAGTGAACATCTACTTTCATTCCTTTATGTAAACTGTTATATAAAAATCCTTTCCAGAAATACAAAATTTCAGGCCCCACCCCACTGCATCAGAAACTCTGGGAGCAGAGACACTGTTTCCAAGAGCCCACTACGCAAAAGAAATTGAAACTGTTGTTGGAAAAGCAGCAAAAAATTCTTACTTTTCTCAGCTGTCACCACTTACAAATGTTTGAACCCACATGATGCTGTCAACCACTTCCACCTCCAGCCTGCACACAAGATGAACTTAAGAGTCAAATAATTCGAGTTCGCGTGTTAACAGCGACCTTATCCAAGTTAATTAAAACTCTTGGAGTCTCAGTTCCCCGCTTTGTAAAGCAGGGATAATGTCACAAACCTTCACGAATAAGATAAAGCGCAAAGAACGGTACCGAGCAGAGTGCCCGGCGCACACGACCATCAAAACATTTAAGGTCTTCTTCCCCCCCACCTGCACTGAGCCCCTGCTTCACACAAGCCGTGCACCTCTGAGACACGTCACCAAGGCGTCCCACAGAAAAGCTCTTTATTGAAGTTTCTGTCGTGAGAAATACCACAGGTGGGGGGAGAAAAGCACTGAGTTCAACAGGATGGTCTACAGAGAGAACAGCACTTCTAAGAAGGCGACCCATCGGCGAACAGTACAATTCCCACGGAAGTGTGCACCTATGCAACTTGCAAAAAAAAAAAAAAAATGACATAAGTAACTTTCTCCTAAGTGGCCCAAACCATAAGCGGTAACGAGAAATTCACGCTACACTGGGGTGGGGAGGCGGAGGGGTCTGTCAGCAAGAAGAACTGGCACACAGAGGCCTGGGCCCAGCCATTCACCTGGCAATTCTGGGGCAACTTCCCTGTCGTTGTCGCGGAGTTGTCATTTGCTAGGTCCTCATTTTTTTGGATTCGGGAGAATAAGGTCACCAGAAGCTCCCTGCCCCCCCTCAAAAAAGGGGGGGGGGAAGATGGGGGGAGCCCAGAAAGGAGACCTAAAAATGGGAGACTATGCCCTTTTCTGGAAGATGCGAATTACAGGGGAGGGGGGGGGCCAGGTGAGACAACTTCCAACTTGGGCTCCCTCACCCCCCACCCCCCACCCCGGGTCTGAGAATCAATCGAACGTTAAAACGTTTAATTCCACCGCCCGGACAACGGGACGGACGGGACGGAGCCCGTTTGAGGGTGGTGGTGGGGGGGAGGTCTGGAAACAGACCGGGGCACGTGACACGTCGCGCCACCGGACGTTTTCGCACAGGACCCAAACTTGAGGCGTTCGCTCCACGTTCGTCCCAATGCTCATTCTGGCCGAGAACGCGGGGCCGGCGAGGCCGCCCGGAGCGCGCCGACGCCGAGCAGGCTGCGGGGTGTGGACCACAAACGCAGCCCCCCGGGCGCCTCGAGTCCCGCACCCGCTCCGAGAGGTCACGGCCGGAGACAACTTCTGAGGGACGTTGACTGACTCCTCACAGGCAACACCGGCCCCTCACTTCGCCCGGCAGAAACGCCTCCCCGACGCGCCGCGGACGCCCCCCGAACGCGCCCCGAACGCGCCCCGGACGCCCCCGAACGCGCCCCGAACGCCCCTCGGACGCCCCCCGAACGCGCCGCGGACGCGACCCGAACGCGCCCCGAACGCGCCGGGACGGAAGCCCCCCGTCCGGCGAGGGTCCCGGGCGCCCGCCGCTCCTCCCCTGGACGTCCTGCCCGGCCCGCGCGTCACTCCACACCCGCCGTCTCGGCCTCGCGGCCCGCGAGCTCCGCGCCCCGCCCGGCCCAACCCGGAACCAGGCAGCGGCCCCCGCCCAGGGCCGGCCGCGGGCCCCGGCCGGCCGCGCAGTTCCGGGCTCCCGCCGCGCCGCCCCGGCCGCCCCCGGCCGCGCGCCCGGCCGCCCCGAGGGACGCGCCGCGGGGTCCGGCCGGGGAGCCCGCTCTTCCGGCCGGGGCAGGACTCACCTTCGTACTGCAGGTCCACCAGGACCAGCAGGAAGGGGAACACCGAGCCCAGCCGGCTGGTCACGGAGCCGGGGGCCACCATGTCCGAGGGCGCGGGCGCTGCGGAGGAGCGAGGAGCGGGGCCACCACCACCCCGCCGGCCGACGCTCCAGCTCAGGCCTCAGCCGCGGCGGGCGCCCAGCGGACGGGGGCGGGGCGGGGCCGCGCGCCGCCCCGCCCCGCCCCGCGCGCCGCCGCCGCCCAATCCGCTCGCGCCTGGCCGCTCGCCCCCCGGGCTCGCCGGGGTCGTGGTTCGCGCTGATAGGCTGCGCCGGCCGCCGCCCCGCCCCCGCGCTGATAGGGTAACGTGGACGCACGAGACGAGGCGGCGCCGCGGGCCGGGGAGCTGTCAGGACGCCCCGAGCCGCCGCGGCCGCGGAGGGAGGCGACCCGGCGAGCGCGGGCGGCCGGCCACCCCGCATGCGCAGGCCGCCCGGCCTGCTCGGGTCGCTCCCGCCGCGTACGGTTGGCCGGAAGAGCGGGCCGGCCCGCTGCGGCTGTCCGCCGGCCGTTTGGACCGGAAGGCGGGCCGCGGCGTCCGGGAACCGAACCAGGAAGTGCGAGCGAAGCGGGAGAGGCGCCAGGCGTGGCGGGCCGGGGCGGCCGGGGGACGGGCCGAGCGGCTGCCAGCGACCTCCGCCGGCGCTTCGGGACCCGTTCGGGCTGGGCGGAACTTCCGTGCCCGAGAGACGTGCGGAGGACCTGGGCTGGGGAGGAGGGCGAGTGGCTGCGCGGAGCACGCTTGGGGGCAGCTGGAGAGCAGGAGTTAGAAGTAGGGGAGCAGGTGGATGAGAAGGGCGTGGAGGCGGGGGGCCCCTGCCCCACCTGCGAGAGGGGCGTGGAGGTGGGGACCCCTGCCCCACTTTGGGGGACCCCTACCCCACTTGGGGGACCCCTGCCCCACCTGCGAGAGGGGCATGGAGGCGGGGGACCCCCTGCCCCACTTTGGGGGACCCCTGCCCCACCTGCGAGAGGGGCATGGAGGCTGGGAACCCCTTCCCTAATGCGAGAGAGGTGGGGGGGGCGTGCGGAGGGGGGCCGCCCCACCTGCAAGAGGGGTGTGCAGGCGAGGGAAGCCAGCCGGCAGGCCAGCAGGTCCAGAAAACAAGAAGAATGCTGGAAGATTCAGGGAAGGAGACAGACAAGAACGGAGCCAGGGGTTTTGGCAAGGCTAGCTCACTGGGAACTTGAGAGAAAGGTAAGATCGCGCTTCCTGGGCTCTCCAGAGGACCTCAGCTAGAGGGAGAAGAACTTGAACTACATGAAGTTCAAGCCGCCCAACTTGGCTGGAAGTTCGGGTCCACTTCCGCTGGTGTCACCCCATCACACATAACGCACGATACACCAGGGATCTTTGCCAGGGGGTAACACGGTCATGGTTTCCTGTGCTTGACACTGTCTCATGCCAACATTTTACCAGCCTGTGCATCCTACTGCACACTTCAGAACTCAGAGCCTGTAAGTAACCTACTTCCTGGACTTAGACAAAGTGAAAGCAGAAAGGTTTCTATAGGACATTAATGGAAAGAAAACAGCCACCTTAGGGCTGGGTGTGGTGGCGTGCACCTTTAATCCCAGCCTAGGAAGGGAGACTGAGACTAGGAATCGCTTGAGTCCTCAGGTTCGAGACTCGCCCAGGGCAGCTTAGCGAGACCTAGTCTCAAAAAAATAGCTGGGTGTGGTGGTGAGCGCCTGTAATCCCAGCTACCTGGGAGGCTGAGGCTGGGGATCACTTGAGTCCGTAGTACCCCGGGCAACATAGCGAGACCTAGTCTCAAGAAAAAGAATTCCACACCATGTCTGTTATTTGAGTTCTCTTCATATGTAGAGTGGGTCCAGTTCTGATAGGTTTTACCCAAAATGGTTTGGTTTGATGTTTCATTAAGTATATAAAGGTTTTTATAAATTCTTATGCAAACTTTACTCATCCTTTTTTTTTAGACTAGGTTTTGCTATTTTTGCCTGTGGAACCGCAGGCTCTCGTTGCCCTGGGTACCACACACTCAAGCAGTCCCCAGCCTCAGCTTCCCAGGTAGCTGGGATGACAGGCACGCGCCACCACGCCCAGCTATTTTTTTGGAACTAGGTCTCACTACGGGCCCCAAGCGGGACTCGAACTGCGATCCCTGGACCCAGCCGCTTCATAGGCTGAAGCTTACAGGCACGAGCCACCGTGCCCGGCCTACTCATCCTTTTAACAAGAGGATCATGAAAAACTCCTCTTTGGAAATTTGGATTTTTTTTTTTTTTTGGCTTTCTCTTTTCCTTATTGACATCAGGAGGTATAGTGTTAATGAAAAAAAGTGGCAAATAATTAGTGAGAACATCGTTCCAATTAAGCACTATGGGCAAGATACCCAACAAAATATTAAAGCAGGGAGGTGAGAAAGTTTTGTAAACATAATTACTAAATCATGATTCAGTACCACAATGCTGCCTGAGATTCTGGTCTTAAGGCAAAAGCAGAAGTTCTAAGAATGAAAATTAAAAATGATGAGGCCGGTCACAGAGGCTCGTGCCTGTAAGCTTCAGCCTATAAAGCGGCTGGGGCTAGGGATCGTGGTTCGAGTCCTGCCTGGAGCCCGTAGCAAGACCTAGTTCCAAAAAAATAGCTGGGCGTGGTGGTGCGCACCTGTAATCCCAGCTACCTGGGAAGCTGAGGCTGGGGATTGCTTGAGTCTGTGGTACCCCGGGTAACATGAGCCTGCAGTTTTACGGGCAAAAATAGTGAGACCTAGTCTCAAAAAAAAAAAAATAAATAAATAAACAAATAAAAATGATGAATAAATATGATAGATTTTGTGTTATAGAAAATAAAAATAGCAAGTTTCTTCAATGGTCAGTGATTTAAAACATTCATTGATCTAACTGTATTAACTATGAAAACTGAAGCCTTAAATCTAAACTCTTGCTCAAAACCCTGCAAAATTCTGTCATTTATGACCACATGGATGGACCTTTAGGGCTTTGTGCTAAGCAAAATAAGAGAAACAGCTTGTACTGTACAATCATATGTAAAGTCTTAAAAGACTTAACTCATAGAAAACAAACTGAGGGTTGCCAGAAGCAGTGAGGGAAGGGATGGAATAATGAAGATGGTCAAGTAGTACAAACCTCAGTTACAAGATAAAATAGGTCTTGGAGATGCAATAATGTACAGCATGGTGACTACGTTGTGTATTTGAAAATTGCTAAGAAAGTAAATGGTAAAAGTTCTCATTAAAGGAAAAAATGGTAACTGTATGTTGATGAATGTTTATTTATCCTATCATTTTCAGTATATACATATACCAAATTGTGTTATAGACCTAAAATTAAATCAATGACAATACATGCTGTACTGTATATATAAAATGAGTAAATTTCAAAACATACTTTATAAATTTCCAAGTTACGTAGGTAAAACTATAATAGCCATTGTATTTTAAAAGGTTTTTTTATGGCATTCCTATAACAACATTTTAAGGGCTTAATTACTGTTGTACAGATTCTTCCATCTAAGTCTAAACATCAAGAATTGTAGTAAGTGTAAGTGCTTACTACACAAAAATGTAAGCACAAAAATTTAAAGTGTTAAAGTGAACGATTTAAACAAATTCAAAACTAGCTATCTATGGAAAGATTGAACTTCAAAATTATGACTCACTGATTTCAACAGGGATGCCAAAACAGTTCAAATGGGGAACAGGCAATCTCTTCAACAAAAGGGTGCTGGGACAACTGGATATCTATTTGCAAAAAATAAACTAAGTTGAACCCTTTTCTTATGGACTATGTGCAAATACTAACTCAAACTGTCACAGACCAATGTAAAAATTATAAAACTAGCAAAAGCAAAAGTGAATCTTCATAATCTTAAGTAAAGTTTTCTTAGATACAACAACAAAACAAGCATAATTGGGAAATTCGGTAGAATGTATTTCATAAATACTTTAAAATGTTGTGTTGGCCAGGCACAGTGGCTCCTACCTGTAAGCTTCAGCCTATGAATGAGGGCAATGAGAGCCTGCAGTTCCACGGGCAAAAATACCGAGACCTAGTCTCAAAAAAAACAAAAACAAACAAACAAACAAAAAAAATGTTGTGGCTTACCACACCATCAGGAAAATGAAGACAGTGTATAGAATCAGAGAGAGAAATACACATATATTTGACAAAGAATTTCGTTCCAGAACATATAAGAACTCTTAGAATTCACAAATAAAGTAATCCTATTTTTTGCTCACGTTGCCCGGGGTACCACAGACTCAAGCAATCCCCAGCCTCAGCTTCCCAGGTAGCTGGGATTACAGGCGCACACCACCACACCCAGCTATTTTTTTGGCACTAGGTCTCGCTACATTGCCCCTAATGGGACTGGAAGCGCGATCCCTGACCCCAACCATGGCTTCCTAGGCTGCCACCTACAGGCATGCGCCACCATGCCCAGCCTAATCCTATTTTAAAATGGAGAAAGAATCTAAATAGATATTTTCCTAAAGAAGATATATAATTGACCAACAAGTACATGAAAAGATGCTCCACATCATTAGTCATTAGGAAAATTCACATCAAAATCACAATGAGATACAATTCAAACCCACTGGATGATGATAATAATGAGATGATAAGGATATAGAAAAATAAGTGCATATTGCTATTAGGAATATAAAAGGGTGCATCCACACTATTGTTAAATAGTTACCATATGACCCAACAATTTTACTCCCTAGTTAAGAGAATTGAAAACATGTTCACACAAAACCTTTTGTATTTATTACCAATTCCAGGAAGCTGACTAGGTCTCAAAAAATAGCTGGGCATGGTGGCATGTACCTGTAATTCTAGCTACCTTGGAGGCTGAGACTGGGAATCATGAGTCCATGGTGCCCTGGGCAATGTGAGTTTGCAGTTCCACAGGCAACATAGCAAGACCTAGTCTAGTCATCACGAAAATGCAAATTAAAACCATAAGGAGCTACTCTGATACACACACTAGAGTGACATACACTAAAATGTGATTGCCAATATGAAATATTGGAAGCATTTGGAGCAACTGTGATGCTCATACATTCCTGGTGGAAATATGAAATAGTACAGTTACTTTGGACCACAGGTAATGTGTTGTTAACTCATTAACTACATGAGACCTAGCAACTCCCCTTGGTATTAAGCTTAAAGAAATGAAAACATAGCGTCCACAAAAAAACCCGTACAATAATATTTAGGAGTTTTATTTGTAATAGCCACAAACAAAACGTCACATTCTCCATCAATAGAAAAATGAATTAAAAAAAAATTTAAAAACCTGATGAATCCAGTCACATTATGACTTTGAAAATATAATCGCAGAACATAATATATTGCAATAAAAATACAGGTTTACTAGCATACTGAACTGTACACTTAAAATGGTTAGTTCTTTGTTACATGCATTTTTTAAATTTATTCATTTATTGAGACTAGGTCTCGCTATGTTGCCCAAGGGTGGTCCCGAATCCTTGGACACAAGTGATCCCTAACCTCGGACTCCCAGGTAGCTGGGATTACAGGCACACGCCACCATGCCCAGCTATTTTTTAGAGACGAGCTATGTTTTAGAGACTTGCTATGTTGCCTGGGGTAGTCTTAAACCCGTGGACTCCAGCGACCCCTGGCCTTGGCCTCCCAGCAGTGGGATTACAGGCACGCACCACTGCGCCTGGCCCTGTTACATGTATTTTAATCACAAAGATAAAAGTCTACAGTATAATTTCATTTACATGGAGAAGTTCAGCAAGAAGCAACACTAATCTTTAGTCACAAAAGTAAGAATGGAAATTACCTCTGGGGGTGGGATATTGTCTGAAAGATCTGAGGGCCTCTTTATACTGGAAGCCTTTATTTTGATTTTGGTGATGGATCACAGATTCATACATATTTATGATATTAAATCCAGTGTAATTTACATTGTGTATACTGAACATATAGCACACGCCTGTATATGTGCAACACTGTCAAAAGAACAAAAACCTGAAAAAAAAAAAAAAAAAAAGGAGAACGTAGAAGTGAGTGTACGGGAATCCTGAATTCAATTACTAGTGACCTTTACTCGGCCGCCTGCCGCTGCTCCTCCTGACCGATGGCGTCAGCAAACCCAGACCTAACACTGGAAGTTTCCGTGGGATTCCCTCTACCCAGAAGTCTTGTCATCCACGTGACCAAGCCCCTGTCACCAACCAGCTCAGATGCTTCCCTGTCTCTTGTTCATTTTCTTTTTCTCTCTCGTTCATTTTCTGCCAAAACGTGCTGCTTTCTCTTGGCATCGAAGTTGTCTGAATGCTTGGGAACGGAACCCTGCTCACTTTATCAAGCCGTAAATAAAGCTTGCTTGTTTCATGTCAGTTGTCTTCAGGTTATTTTTTGAAAATTGGAAGCTGACCGGTTCAGGGAAGATTTGGAAGAGGAAAACCTCAAGCAATGAAAGTCATATTGGAAAAGAATAATTATGCTGAAAAACCAGTGAGAGACACAGGGAATGTGAAAAGGAAGAAAAAGGAAATTTTAAAGAATGTTAAAAAAAAATCACAGTGATGGCTGGCCACAGTGGCACATGCCTTTAATTCCAGCCTAGGAAGGGAGGCTAAAACTAGGAATCGCTTGAGTACAAGGGTTCTTGTCCCACCCAGGGCAACATAGTGAGACCTAGTCTCAAAAAAAAAAAAAAAAAAAACTACAATGTGAGTGGTGGTGACACAAGTATGTTGATTATGCAATAATTCAGTAGGATCTAAACATTTATGATTTGTGGAGCTTTCTGCAAATATGTAAAAATGCCAATAAAAGTAATTATCAAAGTAAGGATTGGCCGGGCACGGTGGCGCGTGCCTTTAATCACAACCTACGGAGCAAGGCCAAGGCTGGGAATCGCCTGAGTCCGCAGGTTCGAGACCTGCCCAGGGCAACCTAGGGAGACCTAGTCTCAAAAAAAATAAATTAAGAATTAGCAGTCAGACACAGTGGTGCTAACCTGTAATCCCAGCTACCTGGGAGCCTGAGGTTAGGAATCACTGGAGTCCGCAGGTTTGAGACCCCACCCAGGACAACATAGTAAGACCTAGTCTTAAAAAGTAGTTGGGTGTGGTGGCATGCACCTGTAATCCCAGCTACCTGGGAGGCTGAGGGTAGGGGTCATGAGTCCATGGGTTCCAGACTACTCTGGGCAACATAGGGAGCCCTGGTATCTAAAAAAAAAAACTGGCAGAAAAAAAATTGATGTGCACAGATTTCAGAATTCCCCCCCCAAAAAAAAAATAAAGGAAATATATCAACATTTAATAATAGAAAAATGTGCAAGGATGAAAGAGAAGCATGAGTCTGTACATCACAAGGACACTATACCAGGAATAATTGAGAAATAACATTTTTGAGGCAGATAAAATTACTAAATTCCAAAGAAAAATAATATTATGGAACAATCTTTTTTTTTTTTTTTTTTTTTTTTTTGAGACTAGGTCTTGCTATTTTTGCCTGTGGAACCGCAGGCTCTTGTTGCCCAGGGTACCAAGACTCAAGCAATCCCCAGCCTCAGCTTCCCAGGTAGCTGGGATGACAGGCGCGCACCACCACGCCCAGCTATTTTTTGGGAACTAGGTCTCACTACAGCCCCAGGCGGGACTTGAACCGCGATCCCTAGCCCCGGCCGCTTCATAGGCTGAAGCTTACAAGCACGAGCCACCGTGCCCGGCCTGGAACAATCTGACATAAAGTTCGTCATTGATAAGAGAAAAACAGACCGAATCAGTCACTTCTAAGTATTCGATGCCAAAAGACAACAAAGCTGCTTTCAAGACAAGAGCCACATTAGCACTTGTTTAATACACAAGAACATCAGGATATGATTCCTTGGATCATGCTTGAGAAATGTTTTCTGAACCTCTTGTCGTTCTATTCGCCTGTAAGAACATCAAGTATCATGGGACTTCTAGGATTAAGTCCTTTTTCATCTTCATCCAGAAGAGATGGGACATGTCCTAAGTTGCAGTGAATGGAAGAAGCTCTGGTGTCTGAGAACATTCCAAGAACCTCCGCCAGAGCCACACTGCCTCCTTCTGGACTTTCTTCAAATTCGATGAAATAATGTCCTCTTCCCCCTTAAACTGCAAAGATAGTATAAAATACACTCGTATGCCCTTCACCCACAGCCCCCAGTCAGCTACACTACACAGCCCCCAGTTTCTACATATCTGCTTGTTCTCCATCTGTGTGTGTGTGCATGTGTGTGTGCGTGCATGTGTGTGTGTGTGTGTGTGTGTGTGTGTGTGTCTCTTTCCTCTTATACCCAAGCTTGAAAGTTGTGGGCATAATGCCCCAGTATCCCTAAATGCTGTCAGTATGCACTTCCTCACAACAAAACATTCTCCTATGTATGCATAATTCAGCTACCAACACCAGGGAAATAATATTGAGACAATCATTTCAGTATCTGATTCTATTAAAATGTTGTCATTTACCACCATGGTGCCCTTACTAGAAAGTGAAAATCCCAGGTGTCATAACTCTTAAATTGCCTTAATTTGAAGTAATATCTCATTAATCTTGTCTTTTATGATCTTAACACTTTGGGTTTTTTTGAGACTAGGTCTCTCTCTGTTGCCCAGGATAGTCCTGATCCCACGGATGCAAGTGATCCCCAGACTCAGCCTCCCAGGTAGCTGAATTACAGGTGCCCGCCACTCCGCCCAGCTGCTTTTTTTTTTTTTTTTTTTTCCAAGACCAGGTCTAGCTATGTTGCCCCCAGGTAGTCTGGAACCTGCGAACTCAAGCGATTCCAGGCCTATTGCCTCCCAGCTTTTGGATTTGGATTTGGATTTGGATTACAGACATGCACCACCTTACCTGGCTGATCTTAACACAGCTGATGATTACAAGGACAGTTATTACAGAGAATGCCCCACAATCTGGGTTTGCAAATCACCAATTGCTATTCTCTCTGTACTTTATCTTCCATTAAAAAGGAACATTTGACCGGGCATGGTGGCTCGTACCTATAAGCTTCAGCCTGTGAAGCGGCCCAGGCTCGGGATCGCGGTTTGAGTCCCGCCTGGGACCCGTAGCGAGACTTAGTTCCAAAAAAATAGCTGGGCTTGGTGGTGTGCGCCTGTATTCCCAGCTACCTGGGAAGTTGAGGCTGGGGATTGCTTGAGTCCATGGTACCCCGGGCAACATGAGCCTGCGGTTCCACAGGCAAAAATAGTGAGACCTAGTCTCAAAAAAAAAAAATAAAAAGGAACATTTTCAGCCAGGCAAGGTGGCACGTGCCTGTAAGTGGCAGCCTAGGAAGCCGCGGTGGGAACCCCAGGGACTGTGGTTCAAGTCTGTGGCTCGGGGCAACGCAGCAAGACCTAGTTCCAAAAAAAAATAGCTGGGCATGGTGGTGCACGCCTGTAATCCCAGCTACCTGGGAAGCTGAGGCTGGGGATTGCTTGAGTCTGTGGTACCCCGGGCAACGTGAGCCTGCGGTTCCTTGGGCAAAAATAGCAAGACCTAGTCTCAAAAAAAAAGGAACATTTTCTTTTTTTTTAATGAAGTTAAGAGAGTGTGGGATATGAGGAGTCATTGCTGGATCCTTTCAGTTCAGCAGGCAGGGAAGGCCTTCCCGTGGACTTGTCGCTCCAGTCCTACCAGCTTTTCAGGAAACTGTCTTGCCCCAGGCTGTGCTTGGCATTCTTCAGATTTTGATGTTCTGTCTTATGATCAGCTCTTCCTTTGATGCTCTGTTGGATCTATCACGGTCATCTCAAAGGTAGCCTGATATGGCTATGTATCTTGAGTCAGGAGTACACATATTTTTCACCCAACTGGCTCAGCTAACTTGGTTTGAATTTGTGACAAAGCCCTTACTTGGAAAGCTAAAGAGAAAAGCAGAAGCCTCCCCAAAAGAGAAAGAAAATGTGTAAAGCTATACATGCTGACTATTCTAACCAGTCTCTTTATTCTTACATACCTGAAGTCTAGCCATAGATTGGCTTGGGCAACGCAAATCCTCCACCAAACCACTGCAGTGCCCTCTCTTTAGCCTTAGTGCCAGCTGGGTAAGTTGCCACACCGCACCGCTCAAACATTTAGCCAGCTGTCGTTCCAGGTTGCCACCACCCAGACTTTTAAAGCATTATCTTCTCAGTGGATCCCAAGTTGTTCTCATCTCTGAACGGCCCTGTAATTCTCTAGTAGATACTGCCCTCATGGTTTGCTCCCCTAAAAAAGGAATTTTATTCCCATCTGTAGCCCAGTGACTCTCAAAAGCTTGCATTAAGGAGTTTGCCTCTCTCCAAGGACACAAAAGAATAGGATGGTTAACAGGTGTTAGGAAGTGGGAAAGCCCCGGGGTACACAATAATGAAATATAAATACAAATACACATATATATGCAAATTTAAAAAATTAAAATAAATTAAGAAAAGAATATCTGAAAAATTCCTAAATTGAATAAAAATCATTCATTTATACATCTCAAAAGTTCAGTAAACTCCAAATAGAAGAAACAGAGAAATAAGAGCCCAAAATGTTCAAAGACAAAAACCTCTACGGTAAAAAAAAAGAAAAGGGAGTATGCCTCTCTCTGCCCTGGTCACACTGGGTGCATCATGTGACTTGCTTGAGCTAACTGCGCATGAGCAGAAGTGACAGTGCTTCCCAGCAGAGAGGCCAAGAGCCAGTGTGCATGACTGGGCTATTCTGTCAGAAGTAAAGTAGATC
>PVHY01010786.1:0-51120 GCA_004024945.1 Uropsilus gracilis
AAAAAAAAAAACCACACACACATTTACCAGATATCAGAAGAGAAAAACAGGCCAAAAAACCAACAACTGAACATCAACTTAACCAACCAACAATTTGCAGAAAACTGGGAGAAGGAGTGACTGAAGGGGAGATACAAAGGGGGGATATGGAGGGAGGAGGAGGGATCAATTAATGCACAATTGTGACAAATCAATAAAATGAAAAAAAAATAAAGATATAATGAGAAAAAAATTTGATTTGATAAATCTTTTTAAACAATATTAGGATTCAATTTTCCTACCCAAATGGACCCAAATGGAATGTATTTTTACATTCAGTCTAGAAGCTTTTTTTAGAGATTATTTTTTAAAGAAAAGTAATAAATAAAGTTCTGAAGAGGCATTTTAAAAAAAAACCTACAAATGTGTAGAGAAAATATCTGGAGGATTTGCATCTGATTAAGAACAATAATTGTCCCTGGATATGTGGATTATAACTTGTATTTGTTTCATTTTACTTGTATGTATGTTTTACTTACAATACCCATGGAGTACCTGTGTAATTGTTGAAAGTTACATAAAAATGAAAAAATCCACTCTGCCCTCACAAAGGAAAAAAAAAATTTAACTCCCAATTATGTCTTTTTTTACACATTCTTTAAAAAATAAAACTACTGTGTTCTTGTTGCAAAAAACAAAACTAAATCAAGTAAAGAAAAATAATCCTTAGTATCTAATTCCCTCTGGTAACTAGAGAACTTTTGATTTAAAATATAATTTCACTGTTTGACCCATTTTTTTGTTATTTATATTCAATGAGCAAAATATCCAGGAATTTTCTTTCACAACTTATTTCACTTGACTTGATCATATCATGATTCAGCCCTGTTTTTCCAAGACTCTACTTCATCACTTTTAATAGCTGAGTAGTATTCCATCAAGTATGTTTTACATAATGTCTTTATTCAGTCATTTGTCATTGGATAATACTAAGGCTGGTTCCATAATTTGGCTGTTGTGAGTAATGCTACTATTAACACAGGCATGTATTAATCTTTTCTTACTAGGATTTCCATGTTATTTGGTTTAAATCTACCTGAATGTTGTTTTAGTTAGGAAAAACAAAACATTTCTTGATCTTGATGATCAAGGCAGAAGAGCCTGAATGTGTGTCCACATGGTATATCTGGCTCATATGGTATTTTAGTTTTTATTATTTTAAAGAAACATATAATTTCCCATAGAGGTTACATCAAATTACTTTTCCACCAAGTGTAGATGAATGTCCATTTATTTCCCTCATCCTTAACAATACTTATTGTATTCAGTCTTTATCATAGAAGCAATACTCACAGTGGTGAGCATAGATCCTTTGCTTCACCTTTTTGGTGTCCATTTCATTTATTTACACTCTAATTTTTATTACTTCCTTTCTTCTAATTTTTACATTTATTTATTCTTTTTTTTTTTTTAAGTTTCTCAGTTTTGACCGTTAGTGTGTTGCTTCATTTAGGTATATTAATAGCAGCTTTTATTTATTTGGGTAGTGTATAACATATCAATTATATATTCTTAAAAATTTGTTCCTTTAATATTATATAGTGCCCATTTTTCCTGTTTTAGTCTTTTGGCCTAATTTATCAAATATGAGAAAAACAGCTTCTGCTTTGTTCTCTAGCTTATGGGCTTGAAATACATTGGTTCACATTTTGCTTTAATTGTGTATTTGCTTTTGATACAAAGTGAGAAGCAAGAATGCATAACAGAGGTATAGCATAATGTGTATTTATGCTGTAATTCTGGGTCTTTAAGTTGGTGAATTCAGACAATTGTGAACTTAGGGTGATTATAGATATATGAGGCTTATTTGCTCTCATTCTATCTTTTGTTTTTTGGTTGCTTAACATTTTTTTCTATGTGGTTCTGTATTTTCTTGTCTGAATGTTTTTTCACTTGGATGACTTTTACTGTTGTTTTCTCTTCTTTTTCATTTTTCCCCCTATATGTCTCTATTCTGGATTTTTGCATATTCATTACCATGAGGATCAAATCTAATTACTTCATCTAAGATTAAATTGGTGTTGACTTATTGTCATTTGACTAAACAGCTTTTTATTTTCTTCCTCCACATCAGTGCTTTGTTGTTGTCGTCTTATACAATTCTGATTAATATATTTGATTCTATATTACTATTAACATCTTGCTAAAGTTTTGGTCTTCTTTATATTTTTCTTTCCTTGTAGAAAAATCTTTACTTGTAGGGTTGGCCTGGTGCTGACTTTTGTTTGTCTAAGAAAACCTTTATTTTTCTACCATGCTTACATGATAATTTCATAGGATGGACTATTCTTATTGGGTAGCTTTAGTGTATTAGGATTGTAAAGAGCTCATTTCACATTTTTTCAAATTTGAGATTGTCTGCTGAAAACACCTGATAAAAGTCTAATTGAGATACCTTTGTATGTTAGACTACTTTTTCTCTAGAAGTCTAATATTTACTTTATATTTGACAATTGATAATTTAACAATTATTTTGTTGATGGACATTTTGCATTTAGTAATTTGCACTAATTTCCCTAGGCATGAAAAATTCTCAGTCATTTTTAAAAATTCAATTGGTTTACATACTTGGTGATATTCTGGCAGCATAGACTTTCACATTTCACATGTAGTCAAAATAGCACAACCACTGACTGAACTCATATGGTGCCCCATCATCATCCATTATACTCTTTCCACCTGATCCTCATTCCTCCCGACTCCTCCCAGTATGTACTCCCTCTGATAGCCTAAATTCTTGGGTCTGATTTCAATGGTTGTTTTAAAATTTGTCTTTTATCTGACCCTTTATGTGTGTTCTGTATATTTCACATAAAGCAATACAAGCTGTACTTATGTTTCCCCTTCTGCTTATTTTGCTTAGATTAATCCCTTTTAGGCCGGGCATGGTGGCTCGTGCCTGTAAGCTTCAGCCTATGAAGCGGCCGGGGCTAGGGATCGCGGTTCGAGTCCCGCCTGGGTTCCGTAGCGAGACCTAGTTCCGAAAAAATAGCTAGGCGTGGTGGTGCGTGCCTGTAATCCCAGCTACCTGGGAAGCTGAGGCTGGGGATGGCTTGAGTCCATGGAACCCGGGCAACGAGAGCCTGCGGTTCCATGGCCAAAAATAGCGAGACCTAGTCTAAAAAAATAAAAATAAAAATAAAAAAAACTACAAAGAGAAATACGTAAAACGAGATTAATCCCTTTTAGCTATATCCATACTGAGCAAAAATGGCACGATATGTTGTTAGTGGATTAGTATTTCACTATGCATATATGTCATATCTTCTAGATATGTTCATTTATTTGGGAGTACTAAGCTTTTTCCATATCTTGGCTTTCCTAAATAGTACTGTAACATATATGGGACTTCAAGTTTCTTTGAAATTAGTGTTTTGTATTCCTCAGATACCTAGAAGTAGAATTGTTCAGTTGTATAAGAGATTCCTTTTTTTAATCTTTTGAGAAACTTGCATATTGTTTTCCATAAGGCCTGAGCCAATCTACATTCACACTAAACATGCAAGAAAACTCCTTTTTTCCCATACTCTCAAGAACATTTGTTGTTTCTGGTCTTTCTGATATGGATCATTCCACTGGTAAAAGGTAGAATTGCATTTCCCTTATAAGGGATGGACATTTTTTATATACCTGTTGCCCATCATTATGTCTTCTTTGGAAAAGTGCCTATTTTTCTCTTCTGTTCATTTTTGTTTGCATAATTTAGTTTTTATTTGTTGAGATGGATGATATATTCATAAATAGTAATATCAGTACATTAGTATATATGGTGCAAATATTTTCTCCATTCAGTAGAGTGTCTCTGTTTTGATTTCTTTACTGTGCAGAAACTTTTAAGTTTGATGGAGTCCCAATTGTTTATATTCATTTTTGTTTTCTTTGCTGCTGGAGATGAATTCAAAAACAGCCTAAAGCTTATGTTCCAGTCTATAGTCTTAGTTCTTTCATTAAAATTTAGTCGTAGGTATATATTGTATATATATGTGTGTGTGTGTGTTTGTATATGTGTATATAGCTGTGTATATATGTGTGTGTGTGTGTATATATATGAGTTTATTGCTTGGGTCTAAATTGTATTGCATTAGTCTGGTGCCTCTTTTTGTTTCAGTAATGTGGTTTTGGCTATTAGGATTTTATAGTATAGTTTAAATACTGGAACCATGATACCACTAGTCTTCCTCTTTTTGTCAGGATTGATTTGGCTATTCAGGAATATTAATGGTTTCATGTAAATTCCACTAATACTTATTTCATTCTATTGAAAAATGTCATTGAAATTTTAATTAGGATTGCATTGAAGCATATATTGCTTTGATTTTATGATGTTGATGCTTCTAATCCATGAACAGAGAATATCACCCCATTTCTTTTTATGTTCTTCTACTTCTTTTAAAAATAATTCATAGTTTTTGTATAGTTTCTTCACAATCTTTGTTAGATTTACTCCTAGTTATTTTTGTGTGTGTGAATTGTTAATAGAATCATTTTCTTAATTGTTCCCTCTCTATCTTATTGTTTGCTTATAGAAAGACAACTGAATTTTATATATTGATGTTGTAGTCTGCCAATTTTCTGAACTATCTTATTGTTTTAATTACTTTTTCACTTTTTAGTTAAATTAGCAGGGTCTTAAGTTTCTTTATGCATTATCATGTAATCATCAAAGATTCATAGTTTTTTACTTCTTATTTCCCAATTTGAAATAATTTTCTTTTTCTTGACTGAGATCTCTATCTAGGTCTTCCAAACTATGTTGACTAATAGTGATGAGATTATAAATACCATTGTACCAGATCTTAGTGGAAAGGTTTTTCAGTTTTTCACATTTAAGAATAATGTTATCTGTGGGTTCATTGTATGACTTTTATTATGCTAAAATGTGTTACATTTATTCCCAGTTTTTCTAGAATTATCATTTAAAAATGCTGAATCATGTGTTTTCTAACCACCAAAATCCATAGGCCTTTACCACACAAAGTTCATTGTGTTCTCATCCTAACTATTTCTCCTGCCACACCCCCCCCTTCTACTCCTGAGTAATTCATATCTGTGGTCAGTTCACAGGGGTCATATTTGAAGTTTATTTTTCTGGTTCTTTGGTTTCTCTACATTCCACTTATAAGTAAAACTATGTGGTATGTATTTTTCTCCATCTGACTCTAAAGATAAACATACAGTTCCATCCAAACTGCTGCAAATGATGTGAGTTAATTTCTTCTGATCAATGAGTAGTATCCCATTGTCTGTGCATATATAAGTGTGATGTGCATATACAAATTTATATAACATATATTCTTGATATTCTCTTCTGAGCATTTATGTTTCCATATCTTGACTATTGTAAATAATGCTGCTATCAACTGCTACAGGAGTGCAAGTTTTGAATTAGTATCTTTGTGCTATTTGGGAAGATATTTTGGAGTATAATTTTTGGGTCATATGGTAGTTCCATTTTTAGCTTTTTGAGTAATTTCCAAACATCTTTTCATAGAGGCTGGACCAGTCTACATTCTCATCAAAAGTGTAAGAGTGTACATTTTTCTCCACACCTCAGTATTTGCTATATCTGTTTCTTGGTATTTTTTTATATGAGCCATTTTCACAGGTGTGAAGTGGTATCTCATGTTACAATTTGCATGTCATTGATGATGCTAAAATTTTTTTCTATGTGTATTGATCATCTTCATATCTTCTTCTTGGGTCAGTATTTATTTTGTACTGTCCATTTATAAATTTGTTTGCTTTTTTTAATTTTCAAATTTTGTGGGCCCTTTATAATTCTTCAATATCAGTCTCTTATCAGATGTATAGGATACAAGTCTTTGCCCCATTCTTTAGGTGGCCTTTGTTTGGGTTACTATCTCTTTTGTACAGAAAACTTTTTACCTTGGTGTAGTCTTACTTGTTAATTTTCTCCTTTGTTTTCCTTGCTGCTAGACATGCATTTGCAAAGATATTTCTGAAGTGTATATCATGTTTTGCCATGTTTTCTTCTATGTATTCCATTTTCAGAAGTCTTGCATTCATATTAGCATCGTCTTGTTCAAGTATGTATCCATATTGAGTTGCTTATCATGTATGTTGTGAGACAGTGTACTAGTTTCATTCCTGAATGCAGAAAATCAATATTACCAGCACCATATATTGAAGAGGCTTTTCTTGTTCTAGCATACATATTTTGATCCCTTGTTGTAGATTACTTTTCTATAAACATATGGTTTTATATCTAGACTCTCAATACTTTTACAGTGGTCTGTGAGTCGGTTTTCACTCCAGTATCATGATGTTTTAATAATTATGGCTCTATAATATAGCTTAAATTGCAGAAATGTGATACACTATTTCCTTTTTAGTCAATAGAACTTTGGATTTTGAGAGCTTTTTTAGGTTACTTATGAGTTTCTGCAATCTTTGTTCTATTTCTTAGAAGAATATCATTTGGATTTTAATTGTGATGCACTGGATCTGTAAATATCTCTGCATAGGGAAACAGTTTTGGTGATGTTGATTCTTACCATCCATGGGTGGGAAATACCATTCACACATTTTATTGTGTCTTCTATATCTTTTAACAATGCTTTTTTGTTTTGTTTGTAGATTTCCTTCTTTGTTAGGTCTATTGCTAGATATTTAGTTATTTATTACTTTGGGGAGTGATACTGTAAATGGGATGCCATTATTTCATCTTCTTCTACCTTATTATTTGAAACATAAGGCAACTCAGTTCTGATTTTATAGCAGCTAAGGCTTATTTAGTATTTAGTATTAGTGCCTGTGTTCATTAGGGAGAATAGTCCAAAATAGTTTTCTTTTATGCAGTATTTTTGATTTGGTAATATCATGTTGGCCTCAGAAAATATGCTAGGAAGAATTCCTTCTTTCTTAGCTTTTTTAAGTAATCAGTTTCAAAATAATCAGATAAGGTAAAGTATTATTTCACTTTGCTGAAATGATTTTTTTCATTAATTTATCTACAGAGTCCTTGGTGCTCTTCATATATATTATTACATTATATGAAAATAATGAATTTTACTTCTTTTGCAATTTGGGTTGATTTTTTGCTTAGTTGCTTTAATTGCTTTATCTAGGACTTTTAAGATGATACTGAACAGTAGTTGTGAGAGTAGATATCCTTGTCTCACACCAGATATTATTCAAAAGGCTTCCACTTTTCACCATTGAATATATATTACTATGGGTTTATCATACATGATTATATTAGGATTCTACTTATCACTAACTCTTCAAAGATTTTCATGATTTTTTTTTCATTGAACTCATTTTGTTTATTTATATATATTTTACATCATTTCAGTCCCTGGGGGTTACCCACCATCTCCCCTTCCCACCCACTCCAGCTGGTCTCCATACTCCCCTTGTGCAGTTTCATTTGGTTGACCATATATTAGTGAAGCCATTTGGTTTCTGTCCCTTTCTATCTGGCTCATTTCTGCTAGAATGATTTCTTCTAGGTACATCCAGGTGTCCATAAATTCATCAAATTTGTCATTTTTAATTGATGAGTAATACTCCATTGTGTATATATACCACATCTTTTTCATCCACTCATCTGTTCTGGGGCATTTGAGTTGTTTCCATGACCTTGCAATTATAAATAGTGCTGCAATAAACATCCGAGCACAGGTGTCCTTTTGTACCCACATTGAGGTCTCCTTTGGGTAGATTCCCAGAAGTGCAACTGCTGGGTCAAATGGTAATTCCATTTTCATTAGTTTGAGGGTTCTCCATACTGTTTTCCATAGTGGCTGGACGAGTTTACATTCCCACCAGCAGTGTAAGAGTGTTCCTTTCTCTCCACATCCACGCCAGCACTTGTTTTTTGATGTAGGCCATTCTTACTGGTGTAAGGTGGTATCTCATTGTGGTTTTGATTTGTCATAAAAACTCTCCCTAAAAACAAGAGCCCAGGACCAGATGGTTTTACAAATGAATTATACATGACATTCAAAGAGGAAATAACACCTATACTATTAAAATGCTTCCAAAAAATTGAGAAAGAAGGGAAGCTCCCAAACACATTCTATGAAGCAAACATCACACTCATACCAAAACCAAACAAGGACAGCACCAAGAAAGAAAGCTATAGACCAATTTCCCTAATGAACACAGACGCAAAAATTTTAAATAAAATACTAGCAAATCGAATCCAACGATGCATAAAAAGCATTATTCACCATGACCAAGTGGGATTTATCCCAGGGGCACAAGGATGGTTCAACATCTGGAAATCAATTAACATAATCCACCATATCAATAAGAAGAAAAACAAAAACCATATGATCATATCAATTGATGCAGAGAAAGCAATTGACAAAGTCCAGCACCCATTTATGATAAAAGCCCTTGAAAAACTGGGGATCAAAGGAACCTACCTCAACATAATAAAAGCCATGTATGACAAACCTACAGCAAACATCATCTTAAATGGGGAAAAATTAAAATCATTCCAGTTGAGATCTGGAACTAGGCAAGGATGCCCACTCTCTCCATTACTTTTTAACATTGTATTGGAAGTCCTAGCCAGAGCAATAAGGCAAGAGAAAGATATAAAAGGGATACAAATAGGAAAAGAGGAACTGAAACTATCATTATATGAGGATGATATGATTCTATATGTAGAGAACCCCAAAAAATCCACAGAAAAACTTCTTGAAATAATTAACCAGTTCAGTAAGGTTGCCGGCTACAAAATCAACACACAGAAATCAGTACAAAATCAACACACAGAAATCAGTAGCCTTCCTGTACGCAAAAAGCCAAGCAGAAGAAGAAATTTAAAAAGTCATCCCATTTACCACCGCACCAAAAACAATTAAATACCTGGGAATAAACCTAACAAAACACGTAAAAGAACTATACAAAGAAAACTTTAAAATGCTACTAAAAGAGATAGAAGAAGACACAAAGAAATGGAAAGACATTCCTTGCTCATGGATGGGAAGAATTAACATCATCAAAATGGCCATCCTACCAAAAGCAACTTACAGATTCAATGCAATCCCCTTAAAAATTCCAATGACATTCTTTAAAGAGATAGAACAAAAATTACAAAAATTCATATGGAATAACAAAAGACCTCGAATATCATAAAACCTCCTCTCCAAAAAAAGAGAGAATGGAGGACTAACTATTCCAGACTCCAAGCTATACTACAAAGCCATAATACTTACAACGGCATGGTACTGGTACAACAACTGACAATCAGATAAATGGAACAGAATTGAGAGTCTGGAAATAAAGCCACACACAGATTTTCATGATTAGTGGAAGCTATAATCCATTTGTAATTTGTTATATTACAAATGCTTTCGCAGCACCTATTAACATGATGATGTGTTTTTGTTGTTTTATTTCATTTTAGTTTATGTGGTGTATGCATTCATTAATTTTGGTATCCTGTATTACTTGTATAAATTCCATTTGATTGTGGTATAAAATTTTTTTCCAGCATTGTTCAGTTTGTTTTGTTATGGTTTTATTTAGGATTTTTGTGTCTGTGTTCAGTAGAGAGAATGGCTTAAAGTTTTCTTTTGTGCAGTATTTGTTTGGTTGGTATTAGCAGGTTAACCTTATAAAATATAATTGGAAAAATTGCTTCTCAGTTTTTTGAACATCTGAATAGAAAAGGTTCATCTTTCAAGGCTAAGTAGAACCTGCTTGTAAAGTGATTTTGTCCTGGTCTTTTGTTTTGGGGAACAATTTTATTGCTGTATCAATTTCTTTACTTGTGATTTTTTTTTCAGATTTTCTATTTCTTCCCTATTGAGTCTTGGATGGTTTTATCCTTAAGAATTTATATATCTGTCTAAATCCATAATTTGTCTAAAAATCCATATATTTGTTGAAGCTGTTGACATATAAATATTCATAGTAATCTTATATTATCTTCTGAATTTCTGCATTGTGTTGTTGCCCCTCTTTTTCTTTTTTTATTCTATATATTTGAGTTTTCTCCTCATTTTTAGTGAGCCTAGATAAAGGTTGATCTTTCAATTTTTAAATTATTTTTGTCATAGAACAAGCATTTAGTTTTGTTGATCTTTTCTTTTTCATTTCTATTTCATATTTTAATATTTATTATTCCTCTCTTTTACTGACTTTTAGAAACTTTTTGTAGTTAATCTTTTCTTGTTCCTTGCAATGAGAAACAGTTTGTTTATTTAATCTCTTACTAGTTTCTTTGTTGAAGCTAGTTGCTATATATTTCCCTTTTAGACTACTTTTAATATGTCCAATTGTTCTGAAATGTCCTCATTTTCATTATATTAGTGATTATTTTTCTTCTGTAATGCATTTAATTCAGTGATTGCTCAGTAGTGCATTATTTAGTCTCCACATAGATTTCCTTTTGTTTTCTCTTTGAAGTTGATTTATAGTTGGTGGCCTTTATGTTTAGAAAAAGAAATGGTGTGATCTCAGTATTCATGAGTTTGTTGATGATTGCCTTGTGATACAGTATGTGGTCAATCCTGGATTAGGAACCATGTACACATAAGAAAAATGTGTATACAGTCTTGAGGGGTACATTGTCCTATATATATATTTATTAGAGCCATGTGGTATAGTTATTAGTTTAGAGCAGTCTTGTCTTATTTTCTATGTCATTGATCTGCCCATCATTGAGAGTGGGATGTTGAAATCTCCACATACATATCTTCTCCAATGTCTGTTTTAAGATTTTGTTTGGGTAGTCTATTACATCTATTGTAAGTCAGGTTGTTCCTGACTTCCTCTTGCTTCTAGGTGCCATTTGCTAGCAGAATTTTTTCCATTCCCTTATCTTCATTCTATATTTATTCTTGAAATCGGCTGCATTTCCTGAAGGCAACAAAATGTTGAATTCTGTTTCTTCCACCAATTTGTATGTTTTCATTAGTGAATTCAGTCCACAGACATATAGAATGATGATTGATACTTAAAAGTATGTTATTATAATTTTATTCCTATTTCTTTCATTTTATTTATTTTTTTATTGTGCTCATTCCTCACTTTGTCTTTAGTCTGAATCTTCTTTTAGTATTTCTTGACATGATGGTTTAGTGGATGTAAATTTTCTAAGATTTTCTTTGTCAAGTAAAGTCTTTATTCTCTCTCATAAAGGAAAAAAATAACTGCAGGAATAAATCTTGGTTTGTATGTTCTGTCTTGGAGTGTTTTAAAAATTTCATCCCACTGTCGTCTTGCCAATACAGTTTCTTCAGAGAAGGCCAGTGTTAGCTCAGTTGGGGTCATCTGCATCATTCCCTTTGTTATTATTTTTTCTTTGCATTGGATGCAAATTTTCTTATTATATGACTTATGCAATTTTCTTATTATATGACTGGCTGGGAAACTTCATTTTAATTGCTTAGTTTTTTGCTTCCTGTATTTCTATGTTCGGTTCCACCTTCAAGTTTGTGTAATTTTATTCCATTTTTTCTTTAATAATTTTTCAGTTCCCCTAGTGTTTCTTGTTTCCCCTAGTATTTTTATAATTATAGTTAATTTCATATTAACTTTCCTCATGGAGGCAAGTAATGATTAAAATATTTCTTAATCATTTCATATTGCTCATCTGTACCTCTTCTCAGGTTTTTCCAGTAGGAAAGAACATGAAACTCTTGGGTTCAAGTCCCATAAGTCACCAAAATCATCACACTCTGAAGGGACACAAGAGAGCTCCATCCCTCAGCTGCTAGCATGTAGCCAAATGCTCAACCACAAGATCACAGGTACAGGCAGATTCATCCATTATCCCAATAAGAGTTTCCAGTAAGCATATCAGCCAGTGTAAGTGTCATAGAGGCCCAATGCATAAAGCAAACAGTAAGAAGAAAAAACTGCAAATGTTCAAGTAAAATTTTCTGAATTGATACACCACCAAAAGTGTCAATATTCAGAAACCAACAATGATGACACAATGAATTTCTTGTTTGTCAAAGAATGAAGAATTGCCACACTGAAAACACTCAAAAACTTAAGAGAAAACACTGAAAAAGATCTCGAAGGAAAAAATTATATGAGAAGTATAATCAGCAAACAGAAGGTCATGACTGAATCATTTAAAAGTGAACTAAATGAAACACATGATATTAAAAAATCAGCAAAGAAAGAGAAATGTTGGGGAAAGTCATAAAATGAAATAGATAAAATGGAAGAAAACATCAGTACTCTCAATGATACAGACATAGAAAAGAATCAAAAGGAAAAAGAGAGAGATACAAAGGAAAAGGAATGAAGACACACTTAAAGATTTATTGAAAATTATGAAGAAAGAAATAGGAATTCCAAAAAGAGAAGAGTCTCAGAAACCAAAAATCTATCTAAGGAAATAATTGAGGACAATTTCCCAAACCTGAAGGAGGAAATGAAAATAGATATTAAGGACAGGTAGAAAGAGAGCAAACTACAATAATTAAAGAAACTCTACTGCAAGAAACATAGTAATAACGTTACTAAGAGTCCCAGACAATGAACAAAAATGAAACTGACTATAGGAAGGAAACAGATAATCTATAAAGGAAAACAAATTAGACTGAGTACATATTTCTCTGAAAAAATACTATAGTTAAGGGACAATTGGAGAAACATATTTTTAAAAACAAGAAAAAAATGCCAGCCAAGAATTCTTTAACCTGGAAGAGCTCCTCCCTTCCCAGACAAAAATATCTTCAGATATTCACCACTACTACACCTCTAGTCTAAGAAATTTTATAGGGTGACTTAAGATCTAAACCAGCAGGAGAATGAACAGAAAGAACCAACAAGGTAATGAATACAACCACAAAATGGCTGCCAAAATGACAATCTTAGATTTCCATATCTTAAAAATTACCTTAAATGTCAATGGACTAAAGTCACCAATAAAAAGAGACAGAGTAGAAAACTGGATCAAAAAACATAATCCAACTTTATATAGCCTCCAGGAAACACACTTGAACACTAAAAACCAATACAAATTGGAACACAATTTTACAAGACAATGACCCTCAAAAAGGGCCAGGGTAAACCATATTTATAAAATAGATTTCAAAGTGAAAAAGGTGAAAAGAGACACTGGAGGACATTAACTAATAATCCAGGGAAAGATACAGCAGGACATAAAACTCATCAATATATACTCACCAAATGAAGGTACACCAAAATACATCAGAAAATTGCTATTAGCTTTTTTAACAGATATTAGAGAAAATACATATGAGAGAAGATTTCAACTCCCCACTCTCACAAAGGGACAGATCAACAAGACAGAAACTAAGCAAGAACATAATGGTCCTAAATAAAGAGCTAGATCACATGGAACTAATAGATAAGACCCTGTAACTCCCCCCCACCCCCGCCAAATAAAACAACTAAATACACTAATTTTTCAAATGCACATAGGACATTCTCCAAGATCAACCACATATTTGGTCAAAAGACAAAATTCAACAAATACAGAAGATTAAAATAATACCAATTCTCTTTTTTGACCATAAAGACATCAAATTAGAAATCAACTATAAAAAGAAAGCAAGGTAATTGTCGTTTACATGGAGAATGAACAATATGCTATTGAGAGAACATTGTATTAAAAAGGAAATCAAAGAAGAAATTAAAATGTACCTGGAGACAAATGACAAAGATGACACAACATTCTAGAATGAGACTCAGAACAAGCAGTCTAAGAGAAAAGTATACAGCAATACAGGCCTACATCAAGAAATAACTTAATCTCCCATCTTGATGGACTAGAAAAAACAAACACCAAAAAAAAAATCTGAACACCAGTAGAAGTAAGGAAGTAATGAAAAATTAAACAGAAATAAATAAATAGAAACAATAAAAAAGACAATCCTAAAGATCAATGAAACCAAAATCTAGTTCTTTAAAAAAATAAAATAAGCAAGCCACTGGAAAGACTCAAAGAAAATACAGATCTTAGGATCATAAGTGAAAGAGGAGAAACTACAACAGATATAGCAGAAATTCAGAAGATAATTAGAGACTTCTATGAACATTTCTATGCAAGTAAGTACAACAGTCTAAATCAGATGGACAAATTCTTAGAACTATACAATCTCCCAAAGCTGAATAAACCAGAAATAGAGAACTGAAACAAACCAACCAGCAGTGAAACTGAAACAATATCAAAGGCCTTGTGAAAAACAAAAGCCCAGGTATAGATGGTTTCATAAATAAGTCTACCAAACATTCAAATGTGAAATTACACCTGTCCTACAAAAATTCTTCCAAAAAAATCAAGAAAGAAAGAAAATGATCAAACACATTTTACACGTTCAACATTACACTAATAACAAAACTAAATAAATACAACAGGAGAAAAAAATAAAAACAAAGGAAAAGAAAAGGAGGATAACTGTAGGCCAATATCCTTAATAAACACAGAATGTAAAAACAAAAAAAATAGAATGAAATGAAAATAAATCCAACAATCTATCAAAAAGTTATATACCTTATTCTAGGGTAACAAAGGTAACAAGGATGGATCAACATCCAAAGATCAATTCATTTAATCCACCACATCAACAAAAAGAAAAAGAAAAAAAAGCATACAATCATATTAACAGATGCAGTGAATGTATTTGATAAAGTTCAACATCCATTTATACTGGAGATCCTTGAAAAACTCAGGACAAAAGCATCTTACCACAATAATGGCCATGTGATAGATCAACTAATCTATGACAAAAGATAAAAGAACACTGGAACAAGGAAACCCTCTTCAATAAATGGAGTTGGGAAAACTGAACTGCCGCATGTAAAAAATGAAAGTAGATTACTATTTCACACCATAATCAAAAACCATCTCACAATAGATAAAAGACCAAATATAAAACTGACATGGTAAAATATATAGAAGAAAGCATAAGCTAAACACTCTAGGATATACCTCTTATGAACTTCTTTGAAACATTATCTCCAGAAATAAAGAGAGTAAAGGAAAAGATAAATAGTTGGGACTACATTAAACTACATTGTACAGCAAAAGAGACAATAATCATAACAAAGAGACTCTCAACTAAATGGTAGAAAATATTTGCTCACAATATAATGGTTAAGGGACTGATATCCAAGATCTGAAAAGAGATCAGACAACTTAATAAAAATATACATGGATCTAACATAATCCAGTGATTCTACTTCCAGGAATCTACCCAAAGAACACAAAAATATTAATTTGAAAGGAAACTTACATTCCTATGTTTATTTCAACAAATTCCAAAATATGGAAACAATCCAAAATAGAAGAATGGATTTTTTTGAAGTGGTATATTTATAAATATGAAATATTAGTGATAAGGAAGATAAATTAATGCCATTCTCAGCAACATGGACAAAGCTGGAAGAAATTATACTAAGTGAAATTAGTCAGAAAGAAAAAGATAAATACTAGATGGTGTCATTTATCTTTGGAATATAGATACATTATACAAAAGGAAAACAATCAAAAATAACAAGATGACCATAGGACTGAAGCACACAGCAAAGCAGAGGGATTGAAGGGCATGGAGGCAAAACAGAGGAGAGGTGAACACAAAGAAAATTGATAACTATTCACAGGTGATACGGTGGCAGGAAAGCTATGCACACAACAATGATATAAGTATATATAATAAGTATATTATATATTATAAAAATATAATAAAAAATAGAAGGTACAATAAACAAGCAAAAAAAAAAATGGAAGGGTATATAGCAAGTTCTCAGACTTCCATCTTTAGCCTTGACCCAACAGAGAGATTCACATGAATCTGTGTGTGAATAAAGTCAAAGTGACTAAAGTCAAAGTCATTGGTCACATTGTAGATTAGATAAAAGAAGCACAAATTATCTATAACTTAATTATATATTTTCAACTTTAGATTATTGTGATTTTCTATTCAGAAAAGAAGGCAACCACCAATTGGGGACTAAGAAAGAGCAGCCATGGTTAAAAAGTAGTATGCCTTAATCTGCATTTTACATAAATTGTTCTAAAAGGGCACCTTTTTACTTGCTTACAAATCACATTGACTTCAACTATATTTTTAATAGAATTATTTTGAGACACATGTTATAAGATGCTTTTTCATGTACTGAAAGGAATCAAAGGTGAATACATCTGTTTGAGGTGTTTCATTATACAATTTTCATTGTGACAGCATCTAATACACACAAAGGACTGGAGGTTTTTCACTTTTTTAAAAAGAGAGTGTTTGGAAGTTGTTATGTTGATTATCCCTGCTTTAGCTCCTCTTTATAGAAGCTGAATGTCTGTCATTCTCTCAGTTCCTGTTATGTTGGTTTTAATGCCCTGATTCTAAAGATGATCTTTGTCTGAGTTTGGGGAAATAATTATAAAAAAGAAATTTGTTTAAAACAAACAATTTCTATAACATTTCTCCTTGCCTCTGAACTAATTGTTAAAGACCTTTGCTTAATCCTATAAGTTTTATGACATTTGGGATATATATGTCTCTATAAATGGGAGGTCATAACTAATTTCCCTTTTTCTAATTTTACTGCCAATTGTTATTCATATGAGATTATTTATAAATCAGATTTATAGATAAAAAATATGTCATTTATATTAATCACATGAAAACAATTATGTCCTTTTAAAAGAATTTGTTCATAATGTTTAATTTATTTTTATTAATCAAAATTCAAAAAGATGTGTATTGTCTCCATATTTTATAAATATTTTGGGTATTTTATGAACAGAATACAAGATGAATTCTTATTAAAGATACATCTCAGCAAAAGAGGAATTATTAATACCAGAGCACAGTGAATTGGTGCCATTTTCCTGCTCCCACTTACATGAATCTGTCTTGAACTGATTCCCTTCATGTCAAATTGAATGTAGACAGCTGGGTAGGAGTAAGGTGGGAGTTGTGATTAAAAGTAGAGGTAGAACAGAGGGGAAAAATCACTTCAAAGGAAAGATGTAGAGAGAAATTTGGAAAGGGAGCTGTGGAGAGACATGTGGGTGAAAGACATATAAAGAAGCTGCTCCTGGACATCAGTGTTTTGGCTGCACCATACCCCATTTCTTTGGGACCTAAGCACCCTGGCTACATGACTAGTTTTCAGGCCTCAGTTGCCCCACTTTGGGTTAAGCCTATATAATTGGGCATTTTCCCACAAGGGGATGAGTAATGTTTGGGGTTTTATTTGAAACCCTTTCTTCTCACTCTCTATGCATGCCATTTCTATTAAAGCTTCCACACTTAGTCTGCTTTATTCACTTTTGTGGACAGAGATTATCAAATCCTCTTTTAGAGTCTGCACTCATTAAAAGTTTTGAGTCCTGTGTATCCCTCAGTTGAGCACTTACATTCTCACTTGGAGAACCCCTTAATTCAAATGAAATTAATTCAACAGCAAACTATCAAAAATTGGATGAATTTTTCACTTGCCAACCATTTATTTTGGTAACACAGTAAGGACAAAACATCAAACATCACTCTGACAACTACGTGTTATGTGATCAGACAGTATATTTTTCATGGTGCTTTTCGCTTTTGCTGCCTGGTCCTCCTTGTCCCTCACCAGTGTCCCACTACGGGCAGCCTGTAAACATGCAGATAAGAATGAATGTTCATTGTTGCCAAGTACAACAAAACTGTGGCACAAGCAAAAGCAAATTTCACTTTACTCCAGAATCTTGTCCCAGTATGGCCCCAGGGATAGCTATTCATTAAAGAAAGCTTCCAAGTGGTCATAGGGGAAAAGGGCCAAAGCTGATATCTCAGAGTCCACAAAGCCTGAGAAACATTAACAGAGTCCCCAGACTGAGCCAACATTCACTAGGAAAAAAATTAGCCCTGAAATAGAGTTACAGTCTGATCTGTAGGTTATCTTTAACTGGTACATAAAGGTCTCAGAGTTGCCATTTGACAAGTTTCACATAGCACTAAAAATGATCACAGACTATGAAACAAAAACAACTCTTTGAACCCAAGAGTTCATATCTATAGCTGTGATATTTTGATTGATAGTTAAAATATATTTGTTATTTTTCTACTTATGCTTTCAACCTCTAAAATCCTTGTAATTCCCTAGTGAATAAGAGCAGTTATAATATTTGTTCTTTTGTCCTCAAGTAGCTCCAGTTTTTGAAATAGTTTCTAAATGATGACAGTAGAAGAAGGAATGTCTTGTTATTCATAGCAATTCTCCTTTCAGTCATACCTTAGTTTATGTCAATGACTGTCTTTTGGATTACATTAAGGATGACAATTGGTTGCTAGAGGGAGTCAACCATAAGAGTAGAGTGCTAGGACGTTCAATCGATCACTTCTAGCCCATTCCAGATTTTCTGAGCAGAGAGAGGTTGGAGTTTGAACCAATCACTAGTGTCTATGGGTAAATTAATCATGCGAACATAACTAAATCACAAAGAAATCCAAAAGAAGGATGATTAGACAGTTTCTGGTTAATAAACTTATGAAGACTTTGGGAGTATGATGAAACTAGAGATAAATCTATTCACACCCTTCATACATTGTCCTATGCATCTCTTTCATGAAGATGTTCTAGAGTCAAAAGAAGAAATCATGTAATTAGTAAAAAAATTGTTTTCTTCAGTTTTGTCAGCTGTTTTAAAAAATTGTTCAAATGTAAGGAATAACTTGTAGGAATCTCTGTTTTATAAAATAGACATGAAATTTACCTTCTAAACTCTGGTTAAATATCCACAATGCTACTATACACCTTTGTTTATCTGTCTCATAATCAGCAAATATAGCAGTCTTCACATACTTTCCTACAAATCTGTTGTAGTTCTGTCATTTACTGGGAGGTAAGAGAAGATCAAACTACTTGGAAATCTTATGTATTTTTTGGACTCTCTTCTTCCCTAGACACCCACACATTCTTTCAGTTCAACAATTAAACTCCTCAGTGTCATCCATATTTTATGACTATCTTACTTTAGACATATCCTCTCTTCCCTGTCTTTCTTAATGGCTCTACCTGACTCCCTGCTACCAGTTTCTCCTATCTAAACCTTTAGTTATTATCAAAAGTAAATTTTCTATAAAAACAAATTTACTTCTGTTATGTCCCTATGTAATGCTTTTACTTGGTTCTTAATTGATCTCAGGGAAGATACTGCACATGGACTGCCACAGCAATGCCCTCTGTGGGCAGAAGCAAGAGACTTCCTGTAAGTCACTTCATCCAAACATGAACTAAGAAGCTTTGTCTGAAGACTCTAACTCTCTACCCTCAAAACTCCCCAACTATTCTTATGAATGCTGCCATCCCTAAGCTTTTGTATACAATTGATGAGACTTCCTACATATTTTTCTTCACCCCCTTGCCTACTTCCTTTGTCTTTAATTGCTCTTTCTCACCCAGGACCTGAACTAATCTCACACTTAGAAACACTACCTCTCTTAGGATGCTTACAATAAACTGTGTTTATCAACTAATCTCTGGATATTTAATGTCTTTACTCTTCAACTATATAAGTTTCTGAAGATAAAGCCCTTTTAATGTTTTTTCTATCCCAAACATGACTATAACAAAGCCTTTATTTCTTTCCATAATGACTTCCATAAATAAAGATGTCTGGATTGATTCCTAGTTCTGTCCTGATACACAGTTTGCTGTCCTTCCTTAATGGTTATACAGATAGAATAAGATAATCACCATATTAGAGTATTCCTTAGGTTCATCTCTTTTAACAGCAAGAAATAGCAAAATAACAATGATAAATAAAATCTACCTTCTTATTAATTTGAGGTAAAGAAGACAAACAACTGATTTGTTTGTCTTGGTTATCAGACATGTATTTCAAACATCACTTACTTTATTTTTCTCTAATGAATTTAACCACAAAATTAAAGTAGCATTTCCAAAATATGAGTTTTTAAAACCACATTCAAGGGCAACAATGTGATGTGGCCCAGCATGGAGGAGATGAACACTTGCCACCTCAGGCTTCTAAGGCATTACGCTCCATTAGTTGACAAGTTGTCAGAACGTAAGTATTGTCAAGCACTTCTAGACATGAATTATAAGTCCTAGAGAGAGGGCAACCAAAGAACATTTGACTGCCGATATTGCTCGGTGTTTTTAATATTTTGGTTTATTTGTGAGTGTGAAAAATATTCAAGTATAGCTACTCAATGGCAGGCAACTATTCAAATATAAATAAAATATGAGTCATCTTATAAGTGCAATCTGGTTTTATTAACCTTTTAAATAATATTTATTAGGTTAAAATAGAACCATTGACATGGCACAGTCAGTATCTTATGATGCAGCCTTGACTAAATCACTTCAATCTCTTGAGTCTCAATTTTCTTGACACTAATAAAGTATTATCTATTTCTTAAACCTTTTAGAAGCCAAACATTGCTCCTGTCATTTAATAGGGAAAGAAATGCAGGATTCTGATACCCTATAAGTCTCCTAATTTTAACTCTACTCCCTTATATCCTAATCAGTGCTTCCAGTCTACTTCTCTGTTGAAAGGAGCTCCACTATCCTATATCCAATGTATAGTGAACAGCTCTCTTACTTATGGAACAAAGTTCCTTGCTGAGTGTCATACCTGTGCTCTTCTAACTTGTTTACATTCTAACTCAGCTCACTGCTTGATGAACTTGAAGAGAGAATTATTGAAATGTCTGAATCTATTCTCACCTCCCACTCTTAATGCCACTTTGTTCCTAGGGAAATCATGTGTGACTAGGTAAAGGCAGGTGAAACAATGCACAGAGAAATAGAAAATGAAGAACACGGATCATCACATTTGTTCATGTTTTTTTTTCTTTAATAATTATTGGTGTTTTTTTTTTTATTATTTACCTGAGCCACTCTTTACCTTAAACTCTGCTAGGTAGAAATTTAAATAATACTTAAAACAGCATAAAGTTACCAAAGATAAGCAAAAATTGAAGTAGTTTATGAAGCTTGTGAATCAGGAGTGACTTCTAACATTTCATTACACTGTGTCATTTAAAAAAGCTAGTATTTTAATATTTATCTCCACTGAAATGTCACATTTGATTTCATTTGTCACCCTCTTAAAATATTAAATGTGAAATGTTATAGTCATAGGAGATTCTTAGATCTGTGCAATACTTCATAGTTTTACTATGAATTGCAAATCCTTTTAGTGCAGACAAGACACTGTGACCCTCATAAAGGACAAAAAAATATATCATATACCTCTCCATGTTTGAGAATGATAATCACATTGTGAATAAGAGTCTAACAAGTCCATTCACAGTTTTAAGATGATCTCAATATAAAACACTTCCAAGATGGTGTCTACTCAACACTCCAAAGCTAAAGCTGACACTTCCCACAAAGTCCAGTTTCCAGCAAATTCAACTCCTTCTCTAGGTTAATGCAGATCCCAATTTTATTCTTGTCTTCACAGATATACAGATCCAAGTTCTCCAGCAAGCTATCCTCTCATCAGAGGTTCAAATTCTAGTTTCCAAACCAAAAGCCCATATTCATAATTTTTCCTTGGGGTGGCCAAATCCACGGGTTTCTGCCCTTCTAGGCCGCAGCCCATCCTGGGGCCACAGCCCATAACCACAATTGGAGCAGAAGCCAGTGATGGCCTGCTCTCTCAACCACTTCTGCAAGATTTTTTATCTTCTCCTGTCAGATTCTACCCACAGTATTTCTTTCCTTGCTAGCACTCAAGGCATATATCCTCTAGGGTACTTCTTATTGGCATCCATTCCAAACTGCACCACTCATCAGCCCCAGTTGCAGAAAGACAAGAGTGATGCTAGCTGAGTTCAAAATCTACTCTAAAGCTTTATAATAAAGACATTGTGGTTTTGTTAAAAAAAAAAAATCAACAACAGACAAATTGATAAATGAGACAGAAGAGACCAGACAACCCTGCAGAAATGTGGTCAACTGATATTTGACAAAGGAGTGAAAGAAATAATATGGAGAATATTTTTCAACAAATGATCTAGAAAAAGAAAATACAAAGAAATTAAAGCTAGCTATAAAATTCATACCCTTTAAAAAATTGAATTCAAAATGGATCATAAAGCTAACTATTATATGTAAAACTATAAAAAAAAATTTAGAAGATAATATAGTGGAAAATCTAGATGACTTACAATTTGGTGATGTCTTTTAGATAAAATACTAAAAACAAGATCCATGGAAGAAAGAATAAGCTGAATTTCATAAAAATTCAATATCTCCTTTTTGAAAAACACTGCCAAGAGAATGGGGAGACAGAGACACTTTGGAAGACAATGTAAAAGTTTTTTGCAAAAGTAAATGTATTGTTATTATATGATTCATCAATTGTGTTCCTTAAAATTTACCCAAATAAGTTAAAAACTTATCATCATAAAATAATCAGAATACAGATGTTTATGGAAGGTTTAATCATAATTCTTGAAATTTCAAAGCAACTAAAATGTCCTTCAAGAGAGAAGTGGATAAATAAATTGTCACATCCAGATAATATGATACTTTAGGAGAAATGAATTAATAGGTCATAAAAATACATAGGGGATACCTGCATGTATGTTACTAAATAAAAGAAACCAATATCAAAACACTAAGTATAGTATGGTTCTAACCATATGACACTCTGGAAAGAGCAAAAATATAGTGATGGTGAAAAGATCAGTGATTGAAATGGCTTAGAGAGAAAGGAGGGTTAGGTTTCATCAGGAATACATGGTATTTGTAGGGAAGTGAAAATATTCTGTAGAATAGTGTTATTTTTAAAATATGCTCAAAATAGTATCCTTCATGCTAGAACCTACTCAAAATCATATCTAATCTATGATATTAGAAATCATATCTAAAATATATATAATTGTAGTTTCAATCACTCTTAAAAGCAATATTTTATACCAAACAATCTAGACTTTCCTAATTAACATAATCTGCAGAAGACACACCCTTCCTTCCTTTCCCCTAAAGGAAGGTAATATGGACAAAAATAGTTCTTTTGTTTTCCTGATAACATTGACGCACCCTCTTTCTGATAATAAAATTCTTCCATTTTGTGTAAGTCACTATTTTCCAGACAGGCTGCTGCCTAATTTGTGGTTTAATAAAATTAATATATTATTTAAATTTATTGTGATGAATTTTGCTTTTAAAATTTTGGTGGCAGCAATTCAGTTGAAGAACACTTCCAGTGACAATTCAGAATGACATACTGACACAAACTCTTTGTTTTCTCCCAGAGTCCATTTGAGGAAATGTTGGTAGCTTGCAATCAGAATGCATTCTTTGAAGGCTTCTAATTCAAGTCTTCCCCAGTCACCAGATGTTTAGTGCTGTTGCTAACAGTTGTTTCTTCAGAATTGTTTTAGAGTGTAAATGCATATGTTAGTGCTGAGTCAGCTGATTGGAAGCTGGAGCCCTATTAGTAAGATAGTTGAAAATTTTATTGGGCACCATAATGTCCTGGTGGGCAGGGTCTAAGAGAAAGACCACTAAGAAGAAATGAAAAGAGTGAAAAGAGCATGTTTTGAGGGATCAAGAGAGAGAGGTGTGTTGGTTGCCATAATGGTGGGCTGAGGGTGACCAGGAGCTGTTGAAGGCAGGGCTGGTGAGTGCAGCAAGGAGCAACTGTGCCTGAGCCAGAGGCATGTGGAGAAGAAAAGGAAAAAAGAAAATGGAACTTCATCTTGTTGCAAACTTGCTGCAAAGCTAGTACTTGGGAACAGCCAGGGATTTGGAAAACTGATTTTGCATCAGCACCTGTTGGAAAAGTTCGAAGAACCTTGGAGAAGCTGAACATCCAGAACGCTAGGGGGAAAAAAGCGAAGAGAAGATGTAAAAGAAAGACTAGATTTTGCAAAGCGAATGCCTCAGGTTTGGAGGGCCAAAATGGCACCATCTTGGACATGTGTTTTTGGAATTCTGAGGAGTAAAAATGTTGAATGGGGTAAGATAACCAGCCACTTATGGCATTAATGGACTTTTTGTTTTCCTTGTCAATAAAACCTGTTTAAATTGCATTGTGACTCGCAACTGCCATGTGCAGGAGGGGAGTACTTGGATTTTAAAAGTGTCACCACTTTTTTTCCTTTGACTTGTTGGTTGGAGGCTTTTGCCCTATTTACACCTGATATCACATACATGAAGTCAAAACATCTTCCAAAAGAAAATCTTGGAAGGCAAAGGGTATTAGTCTGACCCCAAGAAATATGTCAAAGTTCTAATGGAAAGAAAATTAGATTTTTCTGTTAAAGAGTTGAGTGTGCATTATGCCTAAGAACTATAGTACTGGAACCTGTAACTATCTAGAACAATGGGAAGATATGACTGAAAATAACCTAGAATTACAATGGCAATTATGGTAAACATATCCATTAGGTATGACTGTTTGCTTAGGACATGCACTTGAAAGTGTTCCCATGTTTCAAAGGACTAACAAAAGTTTATGTTATTAGATATACCCAAAACAAAGAAAAGGAGAACTGACAGAACTCCTACTCTTCCTTCCTACCCCTTTTGTCCTGAGTACCCACATTTTACGAACTCTGTCCAAACTCTTTCCACTCTGAGGGTACATTACTATAAATAAAATCTACTAATTTGTATCCCTATAGTCATATTCATATGGGACTGAACCATGTTCCACAGAATTCAGGGATTTCCCAGGAAATTTCTAGTCATAAATCCCTTAAACACACAAGAGGAAATTAAAGAGACAATTAATTAAAAGACTTACCAAACTCTGGCAGATACATGAACCATATTCTCTAATTTAAAACTCATTTGGAGACTGCAAATAGCATCCTGGAAAAACTGACAACTTTTTGGGGTTCCTTTACCCGAGTTTGAACTCTCAGAGCTCTAGCTTTAATCTTCCCACAATGAAAAAAAAAAGTAGGGTTTTTTTGTTTGTTTGTTTTTTGTTTTTTAATATTGTCCCTTTCATTCCAAATCCAGATCCATTGTTCTCACCAGGACACCTACTGCCTCCCTGCTCTCTCATTTTACTTGGTAACCATAAGGTTATGGGTTCCAAAGTACCACTGGAACCAATGTGGACAGAACTTTATTTGCAGCTACAGTCCAATGCTAGGTTGCAAGAATTATCTCAAAATTTCTTTTGACTACCATTGGCCCTGGCTCAAAATCGTAATATTGTATCTTTTGTGCCCTCTTTAAAAATGCCTAGTGAAGTAAAGGGGTCATTGAATATTGCTAGAATTATTTATGTTTCATCTTCACTAAATCTACAGAAGAAACAAAGGTTTCTTTCTTTAGTGAATGTAGCCTTTCATAGGCTTTCTCCCATAAGTTAAAAGTACCCAGAGGAAATAAAAACATTTCAACATAGCTGAATGGGTGCTTTGGAAACTTGCTATCATTTCGGTCACAAAGTCTAGCTGAGAAATTAAAAAAACTCTTTTTTTTGTAAGTCTAGGATGAAAGGTATGGTTTCAGAAGTAATATAGCATCCTCTTCTTTACCATCCCAAAGACTCCCCTAGTTATTTCAAATGTTTTTGTAAACACAAAACTCCTCCATGAAGGACTTTGCATATACTTTTTGTGCCTTACTTATATAGCTCTTAAGCCTTTACTTTCTTTAGGGACAAAATCAATTTTTATAATATCAAATTAGAATTTTTTCATCAGAAGAAAAAGGAAATAGATCTATTTTAAGTTTGGACTAATAAAAGTATGCATCCAATTGTTCCTTTATAAATTAGTAATTCTTGGAGAATACTTGTTGTATGTGGAGCAGAGATGTGAAAAAGTCATTCTTGATTCTCAGTCTTGAATTTGCTTACCAGGGACTTGAGAGATAAGGAAAGATTCACTCAAGTCAGGGGTGAAAGACCACCTGGGAGGCTGACAATGGTTGCTATTACCATTATTTAATTTGTAACTTGATTTTGCTTCTACATTTACCTGCTCCTTCTGCCTCTTTCTCATGGTTCCCCAGCAGAAAGTGCAACCTTATTTTACATGGTTTTATGAATTAATTTAACTCATTGTCATTACTATTATAAAAATCTGTTAAGGAAGAAAAAATAGCTTACCTTAAATAATGTAAATAGGATAAAATGCTTCCAGGTAAAAATCTTCATCACTAGTTATGTTTATGCTCCTAAAAATAATTCACAAATATTTATTTTTCCTAATTGTTAAGAAAAATTATATCCTTACAGTTTTTGGTAGTGGATAGAATTTCATTTACTATCCAGATCATTTTAAAATAAGATTAAAATAATGAAACTTTAGTTTTAAGACAGTTTTCTTTTTTTTTTTTTTTTTGGCTCATGACTACTGATTACAGGAGAACTAAATATATGATATATGTGAGTCTTTTGTCTACCTAAGGAGTGCTGATAAAACAGAAAATTCACAACAGCTTATTAGTTTTCAGTAGAAATTTGTTTCTAATGGTTAAAAATTCTAACTTATGTATTTGTAGTTATGATACTCATTGGGAGACAAGTATATTCTGAATGGATTCTACCCACTGATGTTTTATAGAGTCTACTCTCACCTCCAACCAAAGACCCAAGGTGCTGAGGATTATAGATCCCATCATGCCATGAATTTGCCATAACTCAACTTCATGAAGGGAAGACTATTGGTATAATTAAGCAGCCATGCTTGGCATCTAACCAAAGATGTATAACCCTACACTCTTGATTTTTGCCAGCTTTCAGCATGCTTTTGGGGTCCCAGCTCAGACACCGACCCATAGGATAGATTGACTAATTAATGTATTTCTCCCCTTTTCTGGATTCCTCCTCTTTTCATTTCCATTTGTAAATAAATTTTTTATTAAATTTTCCATGAGTTCCTGCACTTGGGTCTTGTTCTAAGCTATTTTATTGATGAGGACTCACACCCTTTTGGGATTGCCCTGTAACATAAATGGCAGGAAACATCTTTGTGAGCAAGATGTGTGTTTTAGTAAGAAAACATATAAGGAATCTTGATATCCCTTCCAAAATGAGAATGATTATTTAAGACATCAGACAAGTTAATGTAAAATGGGAAGTTAAAAATTATTTGTGGAAGGAAAGATATTTTATGTGTGATTAATTTGGATAAGATTTAATATATTAGCAATAAGGAATTTACAAATAATTTTTAATTTCAATATAAAACTAAATCTCTCTTTTTTTTAAATCTGTTAAACAGACAAAGTTGTTTACTGTCAAGAAGATATTGTGAAAATATTAGTGGTATGTACCACATTTTCTTAAGCCAATCATCTGTTTTGGGGCATTGGGTTTGTTTCCAAATCTTGGCAATTGTAAACACAGCTGCAATGAACATGCGTCCTTTTGAACAGGTGTCCTTTTGAATCAATGTTTTCATGTCCTCTGAGTAGATTCCTAATAGTGGGATTGCTGGGTCAAATGGTAAGTCCACTTTCAATTGTTTGAGGGTCCTCCACACAGTCTTCCATAGTGGCTTCCATAGAGTTTACACTCTCACCAGCAGTGTAAGAGAGTTCCTTTTTCTCCACATCCACACCAACATTTGTTGTTGTCTGTTTTATCTATATGGGCCATTCTTACTGGTATAAGATGGTATCTGTGTGGTTTTAATTTGCATTTCCCTGATTATTATATGGAGCATTTTTTCATATGCCTGTTAGCCATCTGTATCTCCTCTTTGGTGAAGTGTCTTTTTAGTTCTTCTCCCCATTTTTTGAGTGGGTTTTTTGCTTTGTTTTTGTTGAGCTGTAGGAGCTCTTTGTGGATCTTTGTTATCAGACCCTTGTCACTTGTCTGGAGGGCAAAACTTTTCTCCCAGTCGGTTGGGTTTCTTTTTTTTGGTTTATTGACTCTTTTGCTGAACAGAAACTTTTTAGTTTGATAGAGTCCCAGCTGTTTATGTTTTCCTTCATTTTTTTGCTGGCCATAGTTGTTTCCCCAAATTGATTTCTGAGGTGAAATTCATGAAGAGTTTTGCCCAGGTTTTCTTCTATGTATTTTATGGTTGTAGGTCTCACTTCCAGGGCCTTTATCTATTTTGAGTTAATTTTTGTACAGGGTGTGATGGGGGGGACCATCCACCACCTTCCCTCCCTGACCACTCCCTCCCAACTCTACCCTTCCTCACCCCCCCCACATGCTGATCCCTTTTATGGAATTTTTATATACATGTCTATGGCCTAAATTGTCAACCGGAATAAATTTTATTTTAAAAAAATTTTTAATTAAAAATGTTGAAATTTTGAAAAAAGAAAATATTAGTGGTAGACTGGTTGGTACTACAAGTTAATGAGTGACATTATAGAGTTCACCTCCTAATGACTTCCTGAATGAACTTCACCTGCCAATTCCATGTCTCTGAGATCTTACAGTTCCCAGCATGTCGTGAAGCAGACTTCCTGAATGAAAGAGCTGCTGGGAATTATGTGAAGCTGAGCAACCAGATTGGGTTTAAAACACTGAACCTGCATGGTCACACTCACTTGCCTTTGCAACCCAGCTTGCATCCTGGTCTCAGCTCAGAGCACAGCAACTAGGACAGATGGCTTCTAGCCATTCACTGGTCAATTAATTTCCTATTCTCTCTCTTCCCTTCCCCTTGAAAATCACTGTTTTAAAACTTCTTTGTCTGTCTAGGTTTGGGTATTAAACTTTCTAGAACTTTATTTTCCTTTCCTTCATTATATACCTCAAACTTCACAATGGGATTTTAATTAGAGAATGTTCTGTGAATGTTACTTCATTTTTTATAATATGAATTTCATTCAGCATAACCCTTACTTTTAAGTGACAGAGAGAAAATTCCTAATTAGTCTAAGAACTGTTAACTACATGTCTATTATATATCATTGATGGTATATCATATGGATATAGGATAAAAATCACTAACTCTAAGGTCTAACCACACATAATGGAAAAAAACAAAAGCATTAAATATTTATGTATAAATATATTCTTGCTGTGGGATCCCAAGCATCTTTTAACAATCCATTCTTCCACAGTGACTACAAACACACAGATGCCCTGTGACTATTTTTAGAGCAGTTTGTCTCCTAATAAATCTAATGGGAGTCCAACTTGTGTTTCTGTGCCGTGTTCTGGGAACAGTATATGTCACATAGTATACACTCAGTAAATATCTACTGCCTGAGCACAACCCTGGGGAACAAATGCTTTAGTATCTGATCTGGGAGTAAATCTAAGGCAGAGGTAGAGAAAATTTCTGTGCTGGATGTGCTTGATTTTATAAAAATATTGTATTTTCATTCTGCAGAATACAGGTGAGGAACATATTTTTTTCTCTACCTTTTCTCTTTCCTGTCATCAAAGCAGTCCTGTAAAACAACTTGAAGCCATGACCCTCCAATAGGCATGTGAACTTAGACCCAAAAACCTGATACAAAATTGGCATACCTGGTTAAAATGTAATTCAAGTATGTTAAGTTAGGTAGAATTTGTTTTTGAAAAATTACAATTAGAGTAAAACATTTGCATAGCTTTTGTTTACCATTAATAATAAATAAATTTAATGGTGTTAATTTACAGAAAAGGAAGAGCTATAAGGAAGAAAAGAGGGTGGGATATAAAGAAAAGGAGAAAAACAAATGCATGAAGATTTGTTTGAATCATGGTGAGTTTTAAGTAAGATACCTAGAAAAGAATATTCCATTTTTATATGAACAAACATCTTCAATGATAATTTCAGGGTTATCAATAAACATTCTTTACTAAAAGTGTTTTTTTTTTCATTTATTCATTTATTTATTTTTGAGACGAGGTCTCACTATGTTGCTCAGGGTAGTCCCTATCCTGTGGACTCAAGTGATGTCCAACTTCAACCTCCCAGGTAGCTAGGATTACAAGTATCCACCACTGCCCAGCTGCTTTTTCAAGAACCAGGTCTTTCTATGTTACCCTGGCGTAGTCTTGAACCTGTGATCTCAAGCGATCCCTGTCCTCGTGCTTCCCAGCACTAAAAGTGGTTATTTTAAACTGAAGAATGATGTTCTTGCCAAATCAGCAAAGATTGGCAAATTCCTGTCATTACATGGAAGTTTGCTCTGGGTATATTAATGGAGTTTTTAGTCAATATGACAGTCTTTTTCTAAGTTTCTTATTTGAGGAATTATTTTAGGACTTAAAGTCAAAAAATGTTTTTAAACTTTTTAAGAAAAGAGTAGATAAACAATGAATACAGTCTAATTAATTTTGTTAATTATTTACTAAGAATAAGAAATGAAGAAAGCCAAAGTAAAAATAGAGGACATATCTAAAAATGCCCTCTATTCTTTCAATACTTCCAATCCTTCCTAAATTTCTTTCTGCGATGGCCTAGATACACTATTCTATTTAAGTCCCTCTTGTGATTGCAACACATTGGAAATAATTTGTTTATGATTATCAGGGATTCCAGAGTATGGGTAAATAATCTCTAACCCTTTAGGAATTTGCAGTTCATCAGCATCAACACATAATATTTATATAATAATCGTAACATCTTAATAAGAGAGAGATAAAAGACAGAGGCAATATAAATGGGCATTTTGCCTAACAATGTCAAACAAATATTCTTCTAAATACAAGGCACAAATACTAGATAAACACATCTGGTATTTCCTGGGTTGACACCTAATAAATCAAATGTAGACAGTGTTTTCAGCTCTTCTTTTTAAAACCTGTAGGAAAGATTAAAAGACAGTGTCAAATCACATGGAGTCACTAAGACTCAAAAATACAGTATATGGAAATTTAACACTGTAGAAACCTGAGAATATAAAAGGTGAGTATTGCAGCCTCCTGGAAGCCTATAGTGCAACACTTTTTTTTTTCTTTTTTAGTGCAACACTTCAACTTTATAGCGTAAAAACAAATATATCTGAAGTAGATAGATGTTTTAGTGATAAAGTTTGTGTCATTTTACTGAATAGGTTGGGAAGATCCCCACATATTGTTATCTTTCTCTGTATACATCTATTTCCATATGAAATTAGGTCAAAGTGGGCAGAAGCCTCCAACCAACAAGCCAAAAGGAAAAAAAAAGTTGTACTTTTTTAATTTTATTTATTTTTATCCTTTAAATCACAATCTCAGTAAAAGATTTTTGGGACACCTCCCCCGCTCCCTCAGTTGCCCTCTCCATTCTCTCACACTCCACTCTTTGTTGTTTGCTAGTCTGTGTTAAGTCCATTCTTGGAAACAGGTGAGCCTTGATGGTATGTTTTCAGTATTAAGTTTCAGAGGACGCTACCTCGCTGAGGCCTCCCATCCAACCTCCAAAAGTTGCACTTTTAAAATGTGGCTTCTGCCACCCAAGTTCCCTCAAGTTCATACCACCTCGTATAGTAGTTGTCAGTCAATGTACTTTAACAACGGGGTTTTATTTACAAGGGAAATTAACAGGGAAAACAAAAATTCTTTAAAGCCATAAATGGCCAGTTATCTTACCCCAGTCAACATTCTCAGTCCCAAAGGTCCCAAAGACACATGTCCATGATGGTGCCCCTTTGCCCCTCCAAACCTGAGGCAGGCACTCTGCAAAGTCCAGTCTTTCTACAGCTTCTTCTTTTTGTTTTCTCTCTCCCCAACATTCCCAGCTGCTCTGCTTCTCCAAGTCTCTTCAAATTTCTTCAACAAATGCTGATACCAAAACAGTTTTCCAAATCCCTGGCTATCCCCAGGAACCAGCTTTCCATGCCACCTAGCTGCGGTACCACACTCTCCATACTAGTCACACTTCTACTGACCATCATGACTCCTTGCCACATGAGTTTACTCTTCCAGGGGGCTTCTACCTAGCCTCATCACTTGGGCTACTGGTCCACCATTCTCATGTATCTCCTCCCCACAAAAGTCTGTCTCTTCTGCTCCTTTTCTTTTTATCATCTTTCTCTCTCTTCTCCCCCTCCTCCACCCCTCCCTCCCAAGTAAAAGTACCCTTATCCTCTTTAGGCCTTTGTGTTTTCCAGACAAAGCTAAAGGCAATGCCTACATTTTATAAACAAATGCACTGCCCATATTGGGGTCACAGCTTCACATACTCTACACCTAATGATCCTCCAAGTTGAATGGTTAGTGATATTTTAAGTGGATATTTGTATCTTTGAGACAGCTTTAACTGAAATTAAGAAATATGAGAAAGAAATATGAGAAAAGCAATCCACATTCATCCTGCACTGAATATAGTAATATTTATAGAGCACTCCTGCTCCCCCTTTATTTGCTGTCTATTTTTGTGCAGTTTCACTTATCCCGTTCAACCTGGTCTGAAAATATTATGTAAATAAGGCATTATGAGAGAGATCATATTCACATAACTTTTATCGCAGTATATTACTAATACTATCTTGTGATTGGTTATTGCCAGTCTCTGTGCCTAATTAAACCAATTAATTTTTTTCTATATAATATATAGAGGTTTGGTACACATTGAACTTTTAGACATCCCTGGGTCTTGAATAAATGCTCTGTAGATAAGAGGGTATTTCTACATAGCACTGAAATATGCACCAAATTGATATTTGAAATAATACTCTACAGAGAACAGCAACTGTAAGAACAAATTTTATGATTATCATTTACTTTCACCAATTAATTTGTTTAATGAATACTCACTGCCTTAAACATAATTAAAACTTTTGAAAGCAGGAAATCTTTTAAACAAAATAATTAAATAAAACAATTCAAGTCTTGTTTTAAGTATTAATTATACATAGAGTTTAAGATTCCCACTGATACCTTTAATTCTGAAAATAAATGTCTTCATATATAACAGCAATTGTTCTTTCAATAAAAAATCTAAATATTTAATTGAATCCCAATATAAACACATTGGAACTTTCAAATAATTTTATGAATGTACTTGTGGACTGTCCTTTCATTCTCTTGGACTTGCCCTAGCTAATGTATCATTTTCTCATTGACATCAGTTTTAATTTCTCAATGTTCTAATGTTTTAGTTTGATTTTTCTAACTGGTTAACATATACCGTCACTTATGAAACCAATTCCCTCATCTCCTTACACTTTTCTCCTATAAAAAATGGTAAATAATAAATAAAATTTTTCTAACAACATGTTATTTAATCTCTTACAGCTATCCGAGCTGCAACATTAGCAAGGAATTTCATTCCCCTTTGCTATTTTGCTGTTTCATGTGTCAGACAAGGGTATCTAAAAGGATTTTTACATGAGACTACAAGTCATATTGTTTGCACAGCCATATTGTTCAACTCTATCTCTGTAGACCCATTACTTAAAAACAGTCCAGGACAAGTATTAATGAAGATTACTTTTTGAATGAATTATCTGTGAACTGCTTGAAACCCAGCCATACTTAACTGCTTCTTCTCCTCTTTATTAACCTGAGAAACAACACTTTTCTCCAACCAAGTGAGAACTCTGTGTTCCACACATTCTGCCACATTCTTTGTCCTCTGTCAGCCCTCACAGGTCCTACCTTAAAAGTTTTTGTGTTAGATTTCTACAAAGGTTGATTCAGACACTGGGACTGGACCCTCCTTCTTAATTACCTTCTCTCACCAGCCCCTTCATCTAATCTTCCTTGCTCCTGTTGAGAGTTTTCTAAGCTTACAATAAGACATAAAAGACATACCCTAAAAAACACCAGTGCCCTGTCAGTGACTGATATGGTCATCACACCCCCCACGCACTTGACTCCCTCCTCATCTTGTACTCCAGGTTTTATTTCTCTTTCTCTCTTGTGTTCTCAGTTCTAGACATATGACCAGTGAGACCACATGCAACGGATTTGATGCTAGGTGTGGAGTTTGTACTGAGTATTAAGCATTGTGTATTGAATACTAAGCAGACACACAGAGAGTGGTCTGGGCCCTATGCCAACTGGCCCTCACAGGGCCTTCACACAGTGCTTTGCTACACCTTCTTACCCTACTCACAGTGCAAATATAGTGTACAACGTCTTAGTGACCTTCTCCCCAAATCTATCAATAATTTCCCACTTCTTTCAGGATTTAGGAAAAAGAAAAAAGCATAAAGCTGTGACTCATTCCCACTATGTGACTTATAGCTGCTACTTCCTCTGCTGAGAACACAATCCTCCTGGTCATGCATCTATTCTACAAGCTTGATTTGAAACGTCACTATGTCAAATAAACCTTTCCAGTTTCTATCAGACTAAAATGAACCCTTTTTAAATTCCTTATAGGAACTTTTAAAAAATGTATAAATAAATAAAGATAAATAATAGATAGACGGACGGACGGACGGACGGATGGACGGACGGACGGACAGATAGACAGACAGATGATAGACAGATAGACAGATAGACAGACAGACAGACAGACAGACAGACAGACAGATGATAGACAGATAGACAGACAGACAGACAGACAGACAGACAGACAGACAGACAGACAGATAGACAGATAGACAGATAGACAGATAGACAGATAGACAGATAGACAGATAGACAGATAGACAGATAGATAGATAGATAGATAGATAGATAGATAGATAGATAGATAGATAGATAGATAGATAGATCATATTTCCATACATACAGAGACATAGAGCTAGATATAGAGAAGCTGATGATTCTGGATAATAAATTCATGGGGGTAGTGATAAAAAAACTGCCTTAATCCCTTGTATGTCTAGCATCTAGCATTACACTAACTCTTGAACAATTATAAATATATAAATTTAGCAATTTCAAAGAAATAGACAGCTTTCTTTGAAACTACATCTCACCAAAACTCAGACAACAAAAAACCTTAATTTCCCCATGATAATTAAATAAATTGATCTTTTATTTAGAAATTTTCCCAAAATAAGTTTTCAGATCCAGATGGTTTTTCTGGCAAATTCTAACAACATTCTTAAAAGAATTAATACCAGCATTACATAACCTCCTCCAAGAAATAAAAAGTACAGATTTCTTCTATTTTGTTAGGCAATATTACCCCAATAACAAAACTTAACAAAGACAGTTAAAGATATGAAAACCTAAAGCAAATTCCTTCATGAACACAGACAGAAAATCATCAAACTCAGCCAGGTGCTAAGAAGTTATATAATATGATGAATTGAAATTATTTCATTTTTATATACAAGACTGATTTAACATTGCAAAATCAGTTTCTATAGTCATATCAACACACTAAAATATGATCATATTATTTGACTCAGAATAACATTGTGCTTAATGATCAAGGGTTGAGTCATTTTCCCTAAGATTTAGGGATAAGAAACAGGGACTCCATGATCAGTTTTATTCAATAATGTACCAGAAATTCCAGTATTGTCTAAAATTTATAAAATGCTTATGAAACAAATTAACCAGTCTAAATCTAAAACTGGAAATACTGTTTACTGATTTCATACTACTAGTTAATTTAAAAATAGATATCTATGGCACAGTGTTATGCACATAGAATTGTTAGAGTATATACTTATGTCTTCTATGTAATACTCAAGGAAATGTTAAATACCTTTAAGAACACTACAATTAAAACTGGCATTCTTGTATGGATTTTTAAAGAAGCTTCCATCAGAAATTCAACAGTATGTCAGAATAAAAGTTCTTCCTTTGAAAAAACTTCAAACACTATGAAGCAAATAATATGAAACAAAATAAGTAGGAGAAATAGTCCAACAAAAAAAATCAAAACAACTGAATCTCACAGCCCAGACCCTGTACTATACTTTCATTTAAAATTCTGTCCATCTCTTCAGCAAGTCTTTAAAATAAGATGTCACATTCAAATTTATACTGTAAAAAGCTAAAAAATTAAAAGAAGCTATGTGCTAGACCTTCACCTTCAGACCATTTGACTTGAACCAGAAGGCAAATTGCCACTTTGCTCCCAGGGTCTTAACATTCAGACTTCCTGAGGTGTGGTTAATGACCCTGAAGTTAGAAGGTACAGATGAGGTGTCCTGTGTTAAATGTGAACTTCAAATAGAAATAGTTCCATTCCTCACAAAGAAAACATCATTATCTCTTATACCTTAAATTCTCATAAGAGGATTAAATCTGCAACATTCTAGTTCAGATTTGGAATTTTCAATATTGTAGTAATTTCTTTAATACAGGGAGATCAGGAAATAAAATTCCTCCATTTAGGTATCTGATAAAGGGTAGAAAATTTAAATAGAGATGAGAATATAATCAGTACAATTTTTTTAATTAATGCTTTAAAGACAGAGGCAATCTGGTTAAAATAGACATTCTGAGTTAGAAATTCCAGGGTGGGTGCTGGAAATTCCCATGTCTAGGTGGCACTAACTCAATTAGTAAAATGTTAACATTTGGGAATATTCCATAACTAAACATTATGTTGTTGTTAGTGGTGTTTTGTTGGTGATGTCATATTAATAAATGTCCCCATAAAATGAACATGTTTCAATCCCAGGAGCTTCTGAATATGTTATCCTCTATGACAAAAAGAACTTTATAAATATAATTAAGTAACTGGCAATGGGGAAATTATTCAGTGCTAATACAGGTGAGCCCAGTATAATCACAAGGGTCCTTAGATGAGGCGGGTCAAAATTAGAGAGATAAGATGGGACAGAGACAAGTAGGCTAGGGAAGAAGATGTTATGCTGCTGAATTTGAAAATGGAATAACCCATGAGGTGCCATGGACCCAGTGATTCAGGCAGTCTCTAAAAAGCAAAAAAGAAAACATTCTCCCCTGCAAAGTACAATAGGAATAAACTGTCAACTTCTTGATTTTAGGCTTGTGATTTCAAACTTCTGGCTTCCAGAAATGTAAAAGAATAAATATTGTGGTTTTCAACCATAGATTGTTAAAGCTTATTGCAAAAGCAATTGAAAACAAATACATTGATACTAATAACAAAAACTACTATAAAGCATTGTCTTACCTGCTTTACGTATATTTTATATATTAATTCCCCAGAACAACCTTGTTACTACAACATGAACAAATATTGAAGACATTATGCTAGTGAAATAGTCTAGTCATCAAAGGATAAGTACATGATTTCACTTACATGAGGTTCCTGGAAGAGTCAAATTCACAGAGAAAGAAAATACTATAATGAGTGCCAGAAGCTGAGAAGAGAGGGGCAAGAGATGTCTTCATGAAAATAGAGATTTAATTTGTGAAGATGAAAAATTTTCTAGAGATTGGTGGTGACAGAGGCCCAGTGATGTGCACATACATATGCACATGGTCATAATGGTAAATTTGATACTATATGTTTTTTTACACATTTTTAAAACTATGTAATGCAGTTCTTAGCCTGGAAAACAAAGCACTGTGGTTGTGGTGTCAAGAATGTGGGCATGGAGTATGGACACCTGAGCTCCTTAAGTCCACTGGCTACTGTCACTCTAGTTCCATTACCTCTTAGACTATAATTTCTGCATTAGAAAAATGAAAGAATATTAAAGAAAAATTCAATATGAGTCAGAATTTCATCCACAAATAAGCAAGGCTTTTACTTGAGATCATTAGGGAACTGTAATTTGGTAACACCATTGGACTGTCAGGTAAAGCATTCTTAGGTAGAAAAAAGACTACAAAACTCATATAGGCTGAACTGCCTGTTACAGATAAATTAGCAATTTTTTTAATTTTAAAATAAAAAGTAAAAAAAATAAAAATAAAAAATATATAAAATAAAATAAAAAGTAAAGAGAAAACAAGGGAAAATCAAAACATTGTTCCACAGCAAAAATCACAGAGCAGGCCAAAAAGTAAAAAATGCAGCACTGTCATGTCAATTGAGCATTAGTAACCTGGGTTAGTTATGCTGCTCCGCATAGACAACCTTTGAATAACAACAGGTCTTTGACTATACCCACTGACTTTGCTAATAAACAGGCAACACAGATAGGGAAACACTTCTGCCTTGGGACAAGAACTGTAGAGGCTTTGGAAGTTTTCAATTTTCTGCTTATGGCATTGAAAATTCAAAGTCTATCTAGAGAAAAATGTCAGAGTTGTTACACAAAAGAAAAAATCTTTATAGGGGAAAAAGGTTTCCAGACAATTGCAATGATTTTTCAAGCAGAAATATCATTGCTCTTATTTTGCCAAGAAAAATTGAAAGACCTCATCAGAGGTCATGTAAACATGTTCTGAGTAACAAAATGACTTGTATACTATGTTTAAAATATGAGATTTTTTTTCTAATTTTAATTACTCAAAAAATTTAGAACTGTCAGAATACAATTTACAATAACATAAGAAATACATAGATATACATCAACGTTAAGATGTTTGATGTTTTTGAGATCAAAATGCTATTAAATCTCAATTTCCTGAGTAATGTCTGCATAGATCTTGTTACTAGACAAGCACTTTTTATTTACTTCCTAAATTTAATCACCACTTTCCATCAACAACACTTTGATATGTAAATAATTTAATTGCTATGCTTCATTTACACTTGTAACACACATCTTCTGCTCCTTTTCTGCATTTTTTGATGACCCTGTTTAACTTTAAGTTACCATACATTCCCAAGTTCTGATAAAAAAAACATGAACATTATATTTGAATACTTGATTTAATCCAAAACTAAATCCTCCAGTCTTACCATCTAATCATATCCACATTCAACAAAGAACAAACAATAAGAAGTTGGGCAAGAAATTGCAGCAGTTTGGTTTTGTGCTTTTCATTTCTGACTTCTTATAATTTTACTTGGTCCTTGAATATGCATACATATACGCACATAAATGTATATGCATACACATATTTACAGAAATAAATATTTATAAAATTAAGTATGTTTTATAGGTATTATATTTTCTGTCCAAATTTCCCTTTTTATTACTTACAGTAAATTTTTCTATAATTCCTGTTCACACATTGATAAAAATATTTTAATAAAGATAATGCTACATGTATCCCAATGTCATGAACCAAAACAATACCACACCACCCACAATCTTCTGACACATGGGTTTTGTGGGGAATTATACAAACACAAATTGTGTTGTAAGACTATCTTCATTATTCATTTTCTCATTGACTATCAAATTTTAAACTATTGCTCTTCAGTACTCAGTGACATTTCCTTGTTTTTGGAAAAAAAATATTATCAAGTTATGGTAGCTCCAATAAATTCAGTTGACAGTGAAGAAATTGTATTACAGTTGGAATTTAATTAATGGTCATATCTCAGTTCCCCATAAATACATCCCACACTGCAAAAGCTGAGCAGTTTGTGGGATGGTGATTGGGCTGTGTATAAACTGGGTAGGTGAGTTGTTTCAGGTGTATGTAGAGCTCTGGGAGCAAGCTGGTTGTTTCTGTCAACACTCAGTCACTACAAGGCAACTACCACCAGCTCCTTAAATCAATGAGCATTTGATCATTTATAACTAAACATTAAGTAAGGATTGGCAACAATTATTGTTAAGAGCACAGCTTTTTCCTCCAAACAGGTTTCTTTTGCTCATATAAAATCTATTAGAGAATAGATTCCAGAGAAATCTAATTCCCCTTTCCATTGGGCATTTAAATTTATCTAAAACCTTCTATTTTTAAAAAAAATAGATCAAGTATTTTTAAAACATATATTTTTAAATACTAACTAATCATTTACCTCTTTAAGTTACTAACATGTGACTTCCCAGTTGAGACAATGAATACATGCTCTCATTTGGAATTGTTTTCTTTCTTCTGTATCACTATGTATATTTATTAAAGGCAGACCAACTCATTAAATCCATACTTTAAATTATGTGATCTTAGGATTCATCAAAAGTTTAGAATAAGAAAGTCAGATTTTTTTAATTTAGAAATGACCATGATAAAGTCAATGGTAGAAAGACATAACTCTCTTGAGGTGGTGAGACCCAAAGAGTTTCCGTCCTAATTTCTGCCAGGTCAGATCCTCTCTGCCACCCAAACCTCAGCACTGTGCATGTTGTAATAGTTCATCATGTATTCCAAGAATTGTTAAGAAAGGAATTGTTTTATAATTAAAAAGATAAATATATTTTTTTAATGTTTTCACTTTGGTCAATAATATGAGTCATTCTTATATAGTGACCCAGTGAAAGTCTTAAATCTGAAGGTCTCAACTGAATGTTTCAGTGGTGATCTGGTTCATTTTCTGCCCGAAGTAATTCAGCTGAGGTCAGGTTGGGAGTATTCCTTTATTAAGAAAGAAAATGAAAAAGAAATAAGATACTTAAAGGAGTATAAAGCTTGCTGAGCAAATTATACCAGCTAAAAATGATCACCTATAGCCAGAAGGCTAAAGTGTTTCTAAAGCAGATATACAATTAAATAAACAAGGTTGAACAATACAGACCCACAATTTAGCTGTAATGCAGCTCAGTTCCACAAAGCCTGTCAGACACAGCAGGCTACCATGCTTTTCTTTGTTTGACTTTATAGTAAATCATAACCTCAACCAATTAATGTACATTTACCCCTCAATGATACATTTCAATCATCAAACCACTAGGGATCTTAAACTCATTTTCATATATTTTTCTCAGCTATTTTGATAATAACCCATAAATATTTGTACTGAAAAAATTACTTAAGCCATCACCAGTCTCAGAAAAAGCTACAGTGTTATATGTGTATTTAATACAAGGTTAGAAAAAAACAACACAAAAAAGAAGAAACCAGAACTATTTATTTCATGTAGATGGAAGAATAGAGATTTTACTGTAAGCATTTATTTTAACTAATCTCAAGACACAGATTTTCAATAAAGAAAAGATGTAATGACTATCCACATGCCGAAGTGTTTGTTCTTAAGTTACTATTAATATAGTTGGGTGCATTTTCACTGACTCTCTATGAGATGCCACTGAAATGTAAGATCTGTGGAATATCAGGAGACAACTGATAACTTCTGGATGGTGAGCAATAGGAAAGTTTTCTCTGAATATAGGTTGTTTCATCCAGGTTTTGAAAATCAATTTGACTTGATGAGTAGAAGTGATGGAATTAGTATCAGACAATACTTATTCATTTGACGATATTTACTAAACACTCACAGGACATGTTCCTGGAGAACATTGAATGATGGCGTTTCATCCACTAAGACCAGTCCTTAAAATTAGCAGGGTCTGGATGATAGTAAAATTGTCTCCACATGCTATTTGTCTAACTAGTACAATTAGGTATACCAAACTGTTAAATAAAACATTTTATCATTCTCTTTGACAAGTATACCTTCATAATTATATATTTTTTAGAATTTAACGATTGCCTGAATTGAGATGTCCTGATGAGGTACCAGTGGTAGTGGGTGAGTGATATAGCTAAACTCAAAAATTTTTGTAATATCTATTCCATGTTTTGTGTTATTTTTAAATTTTTCTTTTTGTCTACACACACAGACACACACACACACACACATTATTGTATTCCCTGAGGTTCTCCCACCACCATGTCATCCACATACTGTTTTCTTGGTCTCTTGTGCTCGTCCCTCCCTACTCCATCCTCCATCCCCTTCCTTTGTTGTTGCTTTGGCTCTATTGTCAGTTTGTTTAGATTTTTCTTCACCTTTTTCTTGTTTTCCCTATATCCCACATATAAGTGTGACCACCTGGTTTTTCTCTCTCACTTATTTCTGCTGGCATGATTTCTACTAGCTCTATCCATGCTGCTGCAAATTACATATGCTTGTCTTTTTGATTACTGAATAATATTCCATTGTATAAATACTCCACAACTTATTGACCCATTCATCCGTTTTGGGACATTTGGATTGTTTCCAAATCCTGGCTATTTGTAAATAGTGTTGCAATAAACATATAAGTACAGCTGTTCTGTTGAATTGGTGTTTTGGTATCCTTTGGGTAGATTCCCACTAATGGAATTTCTGGATCAAATGGCAGTTCCATTTTCATAGTTTGAGGGTCCTCCACACAGTTTCCATGGTAGTTGAACGAGTTTGCATTCCTACAAGCAGTGTAAAAGTGTTTCTTTTTCTCTACATCCTCACCAGCATTTGTTTTTGTCCATTATTTTTGATAGGGGCCATTCTTACCAGTATGAGATGGTAATTATTGTGGTTCTGATCCACATTTTATTGATTAAGAATAGCATTGAGCATTTTTTCATATACCTGTTGGTCATTTGTATTTCCTCTTTAGTAAAGTCTTTTTTAAACTCTTCCATCCATTTTTTTGGACTGGGCTTTTTGTTTTTGTTGAGCCATGTGAGTTCTTTATGGATTTTTATATTGAACCCTTACCAATTCAGTAGAATGCAAAATTTTTTGCCCATTCACTTAGGTGCCTCTTTGTTTCAGTTATTGTCTCTTGCTGTACAGAAGCTTTTTAGCTTGATGTAATCCTAGGCATTTACTTTTTCCTTCATTTTCTTTGCATGTATAGATAGATGTGTTCTGAAAGATGTTTCTGTGCTATAGATCATGGAGTGTTTTGCCTTTGTTTTCTTCAATATACTTGATGGTTTAGGTCTTACTATTTCACAAAATATACCTTTTGACTTCATGTCAACAAAATGACTATGCATAAAAAATTATTTTCTACAGAATTTTTTCTCTATTACAAATAATGTCCAATTAGACTCTCTTAAGTCATGTGGTTTTTGGAGAGTTTCTGCAGCTTTTAAAATTTTAAGAAATCAGTATTTCAACAAAAATCTTAAAATACTTTTTAGATTAACAGTTTATGAGAAATTATCATTATAAAGTATTTAGTCTTCTTATATAACTTATCACATGTATTTATAAATGTCAATATACCAAAATTTATCTGACTTATACAATATTCCCATTCTAGTACAGATTTTATTTTTTTATTTTCTCTTATAGAATTTTTTTTATTTTTTCTGATACATGCAGATAGTCTAGCCTCATATTCCATAATTAGAAACTATTAACTATTTTTAATATAAATTTTGGATGCCAACATCAAAAATTATAAAGCACTTTTCTATTAGGTTAAATATTAGACATTTGTACATTTAGAACACCATACCAATGTTTTAGGTTAGTGGTTAATTCTCTTTATTAAGTGTTACTAATTTTTTGTTATTTCAGTCTAATAATTGTATCCATATGTCCCTTTCTTTGTGGAAGTGATTTAAAGTGCTTCATGACAAATAACAAGATTGCCGAAAACAGGTCTGTAATATAGGCTATGATAGTGTAAGAGTAAAACAAAGTATTATCTTTAAGCTTTAAATAAAAGCAAGAGTTGATACATTCCTTCATCACTGAAAAATTGTAATATTAATCTGAATCTGATTGCTTTCTAGAAATAATTCTCCATTTAACAAAAAGTGACAGCCATCTTCTTATAGCCATTTCCAACAACAATGAAGCTTTAAAAGTTTCCTCTTTAAAAATTTCCCAGTCTGCTGATTCTGAGAAGGCATTTTCTTCATCATATCACAGTTGAACAGAGTTGCATTTGTTGCTTTTGGTTTCAGAATTTGATGTGAATATCCTTTCTGTTAATTTTCACTATTTTGATAAGTAACTCAATCTTCATTTAGCAAAGGTTATAGTTTCATGGATTTTATCAGAATGGGTAAAATGATGGATTTGATGAGAAGAATATTCCCATTCATTGTCATTGATCTGAAAAGTAATAAAAATCTAAATAATTTGAAGAGTTCATCTGACTTCATTGTTTTGATTAATAACTAAATTTGAAAAAGTATAATGTCATCACAAAACTTATATGTAATATATGATAAACCTATTCATTCATTACTTTGAAATTTTAAGTTTCAAAAATTTTCTATTTCATGCTGTTTTTCTTAGAGCTCTATTATTTACAGTTTTATCTTGACATGTATTTATTCTCAGTAAATAAAGATTTTAATATAATTATACCCAAAGATTATACAATTTGAATATGTTCCTAAAAATGCAAGTTAAATATAAAAAACAAAAATTTTCATATGCATTTTGAAAAATCTTTTTATAAAATTCCTAAACTGAGCAAGAGCGTGGACAATGCAACCTTTTGCAACACCCCCAAAACAAACCATCGAAAAAAATTATTCACAAATGAAACTAGCCATAGGAGAACTCAAGCACCCACTTAAGAATGTAAATGCAACACAGCAGCGCAATGAAAGGAGAACAGTTCATAGAAAGAATCATTTGGGAGATTAGCTTGACAGGTTTCTGGAGAAGTACAAAAACAAAGGAGGATGGAGGCAAAAAGCATCATCCACATAGTAGGTTCAATTGTCATTCCAGATAGCCTGTTCCTTAGACAACTGCAGCAACCTTTGCTACAAAGATAATCTATAGACTCTTTGGCAGCCAGTTATTTCTCATAGCTTTCAGAGCAGAGGACCCCATAGTGATTGTATATATAGTCCCTAAAAAACAATGCTACTACATCATCTTTGCCCAAAAGGAACCTCTATTGCATTGCCCAGGATCACAGCTGCCAACGCTTTCTAACTGAGGGTACACCCCGGTTCTCAAAGCCATAACTTCTATACTTACATCTTTGTTCTTGAATCCAGTTAGTAGTCATCTGCACTCCAGATGGCAGTTTCTCGCCCACATACCATGAATTAGATCCAGTACCTAAGCAGACTAGTCAGTGACTCAGGCTCTACAGTTACTTTTTTGTAATGTGTGACCATGAATCAGACCCCAGATGGGTGGCTGCTTGGAACATACTGATTTCTCAAGCACTATAAGTACTGTAATGATGAACTAAGCAGTGCTCCAGACATCAGAGTCACTATTGGTCTACTAATGTCCATGTTCCAAATTTCAGTTCTTTGACTACTCCGTGGACACCCAATAATCAAATATCAATGCTACCATCATCCTGAGGGACCCACAGGGCATGCCAGAAACCAAGATGACAGGATACACACAATGGAATAAGTAATCAGGTGGCCCAAAGTAGTCTTTGCCTAATAGCCTTCACAACCACTGCAGACACCTCAGACTTAGTCATGAGTATCCCCACAATTTTTACTAACACTGACACCAGTTATGAACCACATAGGGTCTACGGCACTGAACCTTCTCCAGAACCAGAATCACCACAATTGGCTCATCCAGCATCCTCACATTCAAAGAAAGGTAAAGTCTTTCTGCATCAAAATCAGCTCATAAAAATATAAAAATAATGGCTGTACCAAGTGTATCAATGCAAGGGTCAGTATACAAAAAATCAAGGAAACATTATATCACTAAATGAACAAAATAAACTTCTAGTAACTATCCTTAAAGATATGTAGGTATATAGATTGGTGGATAAGTCATTCAAAATAATTCTTTAAAACAGTTCAATAAGTCATAAAAGAACACAGAAAACAGTGCATTTGAGAAAAATAAACAAAACAAAAAGTTCAACAGATATCACATAAAGGAACAAAACAAATTCTGGAACTGAGGAATAAAATTAATGAAAGAAAAATGCAGTAGAGAGCATGAATAGAAGACTGGATCAAGCTGAAGAATCTATGAACTCAAGGACAACTCATTTGAAACTAAATGAGTATAAAAATTATTTTGAAAGGCTAGAGAAAGAAAACTTATCTAATACAGAGAAATCCCCATGATTCTATTGGCAGATTTCTCAGCAGAAATTTTACAGGCCAGGGAGAATGTGAAGACATATTCAAAAATATATTCTTCCATACAAGAAGTGCCAAAAAAGAGGTGAAATTACAGCATACTAAATCATAACATGAAATCATTGTACTAAATTGTAACATGAAAACATAACAGCCCCCTTATCAAGCAGACTAGCCCTGATGTTTCTAAATGAATTCCTATGCCTCCCCCAGTCACCGCTGTTCTATTACTTCATTCTTTTCAATGTAGGCTATCTCATCATTTGTACTCTGTACATTTGGGTTTTCTCTTTTGTTATCTATGTCCTCATTTTAAGTATAAAATCTTCAGAGAAGAACCACAGTCCAATTAACTCAAAATACTCACTTCATGAGTAATAGTGGGAAGGACAAAAGGAAAGATGCTGGAAAATTCTCCTTAGGAACGAATTAATAATAGATTGATTCTCTACTTAAAAATACTTCTAGCCAAGAAATGAAAATAGACATACAGGAAGCAAAAAAGGACACCAAACTACTTTAATGAAAGAAGAAACACAACAAGACACATCATAGTAAAACTTAAAAAAACTAAAGATACAGAAAAAAAGTATGAGAATAACAAGAGAGAGGAAACAGATAACCTATAAAGAAAAACCAATCAGACTGACTTCAGATTTCTCAGAAGAGACACTCCAAGCAAGGAGAGAATGGCATCACATCTTCAAAACACTCCAAGACAAAAAGTGCCAACCAAGAATACCCAGCAAAGCTGTCCTTCCTTTATGAAGGAAAAACCAGAACCTTCTCAGACAAACAAAGCCTAGAGAAATTTACTACCATGAAACCCCCTCTCCAAAAATCCTGAAAGAAGCCCTAAGATTGAAACCTGCAGAAGAATAAAAGAAATGAACAATAAAAAGAAAAGAAAGAACAAACTAAAACAGAACTCCAAATGACTACCAAGAAGTCATTGTTAGACCCTCAAACATCAATAATTACTCTAAATATCAATGGGTTAAACTCATCAATCAAAAGACACAGAGTTGCAGACTGGATTAAAAGACAGAACCCAACATTCTGCTGCCTCCAAGAAACACATCTGATCCTGAAAGACAAGCATAGATTGAAGGTAAAAGGATGGAAAACAATTCTACAAGCAAACTTCCCCCCAAAAAAGGCAGAAGTAGCCATCCTTATAGCAGACAAAGCATATTTCAAAATAAAAAAAGTAGCAAAGTATAAAGATGGCCACTACCTAATGGTTCAAGGCTCAACCAACCAAAAAGACTTAACAATTATCAACATATACTCACCAAATGAGGGAGCATCAAGATATATAACACAGCTACTAAGAGAGTGGAACACAAATATAGATGAAAACATATGTAGTAGGAGACTTCAACACCCCACTCTCAACAAAGGACAAATCAAAAAAAAAAAAAAAAAACAAAAGCTACACAAGGACACAAAAGTCTTAAAAGAAGACCTAGACAAAATGGACCTAATAGACATCTACAGGATGCTACACCCACAAGGAACAGAATACACCTTCTTCTCAAATGCACATGGATCATTCTCTAAAATTGACCACATACTAGGCCACAAGGCAAACATGAATAAATACACAAAGATTAAACTAATATCAACCTTTTTTCAGACCATAAGGGTATAAAACTAGAAATCAACAATGAAAAGGAAGTAAGAAGAACACCTAACACTTGGAGAACTTGGAGACTGAACAACATGCTTCTAAAGGAAGAATGGGTAACTGAAGAAATTAAAACGTAGTTTGAAACAAATTCCAAAGAAGAAACTGCATTCCAAAATGTCTCGGATGCAGCAAAAGCATATCTAAGAGGAAGGTTCTTAGCATTAAAGGCCCATATCAAAAACCAAGATTTTAACCAAAAAACAACCTAATCTACCAACTTGAAAAATTAGAAAAAGAGCAACAAAAAAACCCGAAATCCAGAAGACAAGAAATAACAAAAATAAAAGAAGAAACGAATAATCTAGAAGCCAAAAAGACTATCCAAAAGATTAACGAAACCAAAAGCTGGTTCTTTGAAAAAATAAATAAAATTGATAAGACCCTTGCAAAGCTCACAAAGGAAAGAGAGAGAAAATCCTAATAAACAGAATCACAAATGAAAGAGGAGAAATTACAACAGACACAAAAGAAATCCAAAGGATAAAAGAGACTACTATGAACAACTATATGAAAATAAATACAACAACCTGGATGAGATGGATAGATTCTTAGAAAGATACAATGCCCCCAAATTAAACAAAGAAGATATAGAGAACTTAAATAAACCAATTACAAGCAGTGAAATTGAAGCAGTCATTAAAACTCTACCTAAAAACAAGAGCGCAGGACCTGATGGCTTTACAAATGAATTCTACCAGACATTCAAAGATGAAATAATGCCTGCGCTACTAAAACTTTTCCCAAAAATTGAGACAGAAGGAAAACTGCCAAACATTCTATGAAGCAAACATCACACTCATACCAAAACCAAATAAGGACAGCACCAAGAAAGAAAACTATAGACCAATTTCCTTCTTTTGCATAGATGCAAAAATCTTAAACAAAATCCTGGCAAACTGAATCCATTATTCATTAATGATGCATTAAAAGCATTATTCACCATGACCAAGTGGGATTTATCCCAGAGGCACAAGGTTGGTTCACAACATCCAGAAATCAATTAACACAATACACCACATCAACAGAGAAAAACAAAAACCACATGATAATATCAATAGATGCAAAGAAAGCATTTGACAAAGTCCAGCATCCATTCATGATAAAAGCCTTTGAAAAATTAGGGATTAAAGGAACATACCTCAACATAATAAAAGCCATCTATGACAAACTTATGGCAAATATCATCCTAAATGGGGGAAAAACTACAAGCATTTCAGTTGAGATCTGGAACTAGGCAAGGATGTCCACTCTCCCCACTACTCTTTAACACTGTATTGGAAGTTCTAGCTAGGGTGATAAGGCAAGAGAAAAACATAAAAGGGATACAAATAGGTAAAGAGGAACTGAAGCTATCATTATATGCAGATGACATGATTCTCTATATAGAAAACCCAAAAAAATCCACAGAAAGATTACTTGAAATAATAAACCAGTTCAGTACGGTATCTGGATACAAAATCAACACACAGAAGCCAGTGGCTTTCCTATATGCAAAAAGTCAAATAGAATAAGAAGAAATCAGAAAAACCATCCCATTTACCAATGCACCAAAAAAAATTAAATACTTGGGAATAAACCTAACAAAAAATGGAAAGAATTATACAAAGAACATTTTAGAATGCTCCTAAAAGAAATAGAAGAAGACATAGGAAATGGAAAGATATCCCCTGTTCATGGATTGGAAGAACTAATATTATCAAAATGACCATCCTACCAAAGGCAATCTACAGATTCAATGCAATCCCAATAAAAATCCCAATGACATTTTTTTAAAGAGATAGAACAAAAATTACTGAAATTCATATAGAATAACAAAAGACCTCGTATATCAAGAAGCCTCCTGACCAGAAAAAAAGAAAATGGAGGTATTACAATTCCAAACTTCAAACTATACTACAAAGCCATAATTAAAACAGCATGGTATTGGTACAAAAACATACAGTCAGACCAATAGAACAGAATTGAATGCCCTGAAATAAAACCACACATATATAGTCAACTAATCTTCAACAGAAGAGTGAAAACTTACCTTGGAACAAAAATAGCCTCTTCAATGAATGGTGCTGGGAAAATTGGACTAAGACATGCAAAAAAATGGACCAAGAAAACTCCCTTACTCCATGTACAAAAATCAACTCAAAATGGATGAGAGACTTAGAAGTCAGACCTGAAACCATAGCATAGATAGAGGAAAACTTGGGCAAAACTCTTCATGAATTATAGTTCAGAAATCCCTTTCTAGAAACATCTACAGACGGCAAAAAAATTGAAGGAAAACATAAACAGATGGGACTACATCAAACTGAAAACCTTCTGTACAGAAAAAGAGACAACAGAAAAATCTAAAAGATGCCCAACCGAATGGGAAAAAAATTTTGCCCTCCACATAAGTGACAAGGGTTTAATAACGAAGATCCACAAGGAACTCACACAACTAAACAAAAACAAAACAAGAAGCCCAATCAAAAAATGGGGAGAAGAACTAAAAAGACACTGCTGCAAAGAGGAAATACAAATGGCCAACAGGCACATGAAAAACTGCTCAACATCACTGGCCATCAGAGAAATGCAAGTCAAAACCACAATTCTTACCACCAGTAAGAATGGCCACATCCAAAGAACGGGCAACAAGAATTGCTGGTGAGGATGTGGAGAGAAAGGAACACTCCTACACTGCTGGTGGGGATGTAAACTAGTCCAACCACTATGGAAAGCTGTGTGGAGGACCCTCAAATTAATGAAAATGGAACTACCATTTGACCCAGCAATTGCTCTCTTGGGAATCTACCTAAAAGAGACCTCAATGTGGGTACGAAGGGACACCTGTGCTTGGATGTTTACTGCAGCAAAATTTATAATTGCAAGGACTTGGAAGCAACCTAAAGGCCGCAAAACAGATGACTGGATGAAAAAAATGTGGTATATATACACACAATGGAATATTTACTCATCAATTAAAAATGACAAACTTGATGATTTTATGATAACATGGATGTACTTAGAAAAAATCATATTAGCAGAAGTCAAAAAGAAAAAGACAGAAACCAAATGGTTTCGCTAGTATATGGGATATAGGAAATAAATAAAAGCCATGAGGAAAAGTCGAAACAAGCTAACCACCAAACTGAAGCACACAAAATGGGGCAGGGAGGAAAAGGGGGGAATGGTGGGGGGGGGTAAATCCCTGGGATTGCAATGATGTGAAATTTATATATATATATATATATATATATATATATATATATATATATATATATATATATAACATAAAAAATACTTCTAGCCATGAGCATTCACCAGTGTTTTATGTTTTAATAACTCTTTCTCATATAGAAAAGACAGTGAACAAAAATGAAATTTGTTGTCCTTATACTAGACTAAATGTCAGAAAAGCTAAATTCTTTACCCTCTACAATGTCATAGCAAGATATCTAAGAGTTCCATTGAAGTTAGGTCATCATTGGACACATTGCAAATATTTCACTTGCTGATAGAGCTATTATACAGATGAATTATCTAAAGGTTCATTAGAGAACCCTAGGTGCTGCCACATAAGGGTTCCACATAAGGGTTCCTACAAATATTTCAAACTTTTCTACCAAATTCAATCAATTTTCTCAAGGAAAAGGAATAAGTTCAAATTTCTTAGCAATTAATTTAAAACTCAAGCCACCCTTGAGTATTCATATTTTATAAGAAAATGCACACTTCAACTTCTTACTAAAATTAAAAATTCCATAAAAATTAATTGTCAAAACTACAAATCTTTTATTTATAGTCAACAAAAAAGTTTACAAAAGGAAAGTTATTTTTTGATTTGATCCCGTAACTCCATATTCCAGTTGGTAATTTAGTCTAACAAAATGTTGAAAGCTAACTCTTGGAAGTTAATAAAGTTAGAATAACTTATTCTGCTATTGTAAAAACAAATTTAAAAAAAAGG